>VZTV01045677.1:0-11134 GCA_013400875.1 Anhinga rufa | reverse complement strand
CACATCTTCCTGCCATTCCTGCCTTTGCCAAAGGCCATGTCAGCTGAAACGTGCATCTGCTCTTTACCCCCTCCAGGTCATAGGTCACTCACTATCTTAAAGTGGATGAAACACCAGGGTACCAGTGGGATGCACTGAAGGTCACCTGATGGAAGTCATGGTGGGTGTAGGTATACGCACACTCGTCATTTGCTCTGTGTGTGAACATAAACCACTGGCAAACCCATGGTCCGAAGCATTGGCCTGCAGAGCTGGCTTGTAGTTAACAGTGTCTTGCAGAGCTATACGTTAACTGCAGAGCTGTGGTGTACCCTGTCCAAGCTTTAGAAGCAGTGGCACTGTTGACTTGAGCTAAAGACAATGAAGATGTGGGTGAACAGCCTTTCTAAAAATGAGTTTCTCAACAGTCTTGTAGTTGCACTGAGTAACAGTTACTCAGATTTCTAATTAATAGACCATATAAAAGATTTTGGGTTAATAAAAAGAAAAATTGGAAGAGCTCAGATGCATTAAATACCTGTGCCAGCCCCAGCCTAAAGGCTCAATTATGATGTATAAGTATCTTTGCAACTTGTGTTAAAAATAATAACAACAGAATTGGCACTGATTTATGCCTGGTCAATCAGAATGATCCATAATATGGAAGTTTTTAACCAGCTGCTGTCCAAGAGTTTTGACATGTTTTAAAACAAGCCATCCTGATCAGCCCTGTAGAAGCTAATGCTTCTAAGCTTAATGACACTCCAAAGAGGAGGAGGCATAAAGATTTAGTGACTCAGTAGACATGACTGCACAGACCTCTGCAGCCAGCTTGGAAATGACAAACAATTTGTTAACAGAGAAGTTTCATTTTTATACTATTTTTTGCCGATGAAGTGAAAACAGAGCATTGATTAAGCAATCCAAGCTGAAAATATTCTATCCAAATTGGAGAGCTTTCAGACCGGCAACTGGTTTCAAGGCTTTGAAATACAACATGTTTGTTCTTCGATGCTTAAAGATACCTATCCTAGAGCCACAGACAGTAATTGATGTGAAGCTGATGCTGTAGTTCACAGATGGATTTCAGTTGTGTGGGCCATGCCACGTGCACAACACCTGTGTAAAAAATGCTTTTTGTCTCAAATACTATGAACTGAGAGAAAGGATTAATAGAGCCATCAACAAAAAAGTTTTCCGTACAAACAGAGTATGGCTGAAGAATACCAATAGCACAGCATGCTCTTAACTCACCATCACCCCTTTCTTCCTCCTATCATAGAATCACAGAAAGGTTTAGGTGGGAAGGGACCTTTAGAGGTCATCCAGTCCAACCCCCCTGCAGTGAGCAAGGACATCTTCAACTAGACCAGGTTGCTCAGATCAGACTATCAGATGAAGTCATTTGTATATAAATTCAGACTGAGCCTTTCACGCACATCGCACGGCTAAAATTCTAAGCTCATTTCCCGTGAACTAATTTTACTGAAGTCACCATACGTATTTAACAGTAAATGAGAACTAGGTGTCTAGAGGTATTTAAATATATTTGTGGTTTTTTCCTGTGCAGAGAAGAATTCAGTTTTCCAGTGGAGCTTTAAATACAAGCTTTTGGCCCTCACAGATATTAAACTTTGAGTGACTCATATTCTCATTCCCTTGTGTAGCTACATTATTAGACTGTATTTCCCTCAATTCATCAGAGAATAGGTTATGTCCATACCCATATAGCAGAGATAGTGGCACATCATGGAAGATTAGGTCCTGACAGGAAAACAGGCCCCTAAGTAGAACAGGAGCAAGAAGCATCTACATTGTACTACTCAGAAGGTATTATGGAGCCTTTTTGGAATTAAAAATAATTTGATTTTGTGCTTGAATATTAGGGTTTGAGGTGGTTTTGTTTTTTATCAAAATAAACCTGCAAAAAGAACATGCCTTTCATTACAAATCTGCACCAATAGAAAACTGCTGCAATGAAAAATTTTTACCTTAATCAGGTCAATTTATTTGGACAGACTGCTGAGTAAATACCTATGCCACATTATTTGTATTGCAGCTCTTTCTCCACAGCTAAGAAAAATCAACATAGACATATAAGCCAAGTCAAAAATATGTATTATTTTTAACAAATAAGCATTAAAATAAATCATACATGTTTTAACTAGTGATCTGTACATTTTACACATCTGAAAATTAAACCAGTTATTTTTGCCTCTCTAGATTTTAAATCAACACCCATAACTTAACAGGCTGTTAACAGAGGGAGCGTCCTTGATGTAGTAGAATCGTTCTGAAAAGTTCATGCAGGAGTACAAATCCTAAGGCTAAGATCATGTTTTCTGAAAATCTTGCTCAGAAAGCCAGCACATATACTGGAAGGGGCAGCTCTCCATTACCATGATTTATCATCCCTGTTTAACTTATTCCATCCACATTCTTGATGGAAAAGTTTCTAATTGTTTGAATACCTCCTTCACTGAAGAAAAAACCATCGGAACAAGAGAACAAAACAAAGATTTGCTTTGGCTGTTTTAGAACAGAGGCTGGGAAAAAACATTACCAGTGGTAAAAATTATTTGGATTTTTGTTGAGATTAATTACTGAGCACAAGATTTGTTGGGTGAAAAAAACTGCAACACTACTGCCAGCGGAAACCCTCTTGTAGTGCTCTTTACAACACTGTGTTGGCACCTGACAATTCTGTTGGTTTTCATACCCTGAGTACCACCTTGATCAGAATTTCTTTGAAATTCCTTAATATAACATTATGTGAGCACTTCTGTGAGATTTGTTGCTGTTCTTTCGGTAAATACAATATGTAGTTTCGCTGCCAGAGAGGGAAGTAATAGCTTTGTACGAACATGAGGCAACACTCTTCAAAACAAAATTCCATTTCCTTTTCTTTCCTATGACCCAGGACCCTGCCTTGCTGTGAAGCTGACACAGTGGTAGATACTGAAGCACATACAGATTCCTCACTAGTCTCTCCTGAATCTTTCTGACACACACACACGAGTGACATTCCAGCTAAGTTTTATTGGTTAAACCTAGATTCACTGAGATGCTGCTGAAGTAAATGGATGTATTTTTACACAGAAGAGACTTGGAGGAGCTTTTCTTCATTCCCACAGCAAAAAATGACACTATTCAAAGTAGCTGTGTCCATTAATTTAACAAAAAATACTCTTTTTTTCATTAACTCATTATTTTCAATGTATTTCATAATTTATTTGTAGTGGGAAAAGGATTTATAAGTAGAAATCACAGGAGAGTCATAATTCAGGTCACATTTGTGCAGCTCACCAGTTAATCTGAAAATCTGAATGTACTGAGACTTCCTAATGTCTTCTCAGAATTCTGTGTAATATTACTTATGAATAGGCTTATTCTAAAAGGAAGCTTTTTATATACCAAAACATATTTTCTACACTGTCTTCCACTTCTTTGTTCAGTCATTTCATGCCTATTGCTCAAAATTAGTAAATTAAGAGCTAGTTCAGGTTTTGACCCATCCACTGCCTTCTCCCTATAACAGATTAATAGCTAATATAAACTCCCCTACAGGATTGGCAAAAAAATGCAATAGCACCAGCAGAGAACACACTATGCTTTCTCCTTCTACCAACCACTTTGTCATATAGTGACAGATTATTAAAGTAAGTGAAACAGCAGGAAAATAAATGAAATTTTGTCTCTTTTCATTCCCAGTATCCTACTGAAATTTCCTACTCCTATTAATTACTGTAATGGATGAAAATAGGAAAAATCTTTCTGCAACTGAGAGAGAGACTGAGAAGTCAAGGAGACTGGGTTCAGCTGCTGGTCATGCCCTAGATGAGTGACACCAGCTTTTTTCCCTCATTTCACAGTGACTGTAAAAAAATGGTTGCTTCCTTTGGCCCTGAATGTATTTTATGTATTTCAGTCGCAAGCTCTTTGGGGCAGAGTCTGCTGCTGAATACGCATTTCCATTGTTAATGCAATGCAGCTATGATCTATCTTGAGACCTGACAAAAATCCAAGTAATAAGTAGTTACCAAGGCACTTTGGCGGCTCATGGCTTAGACAGGTGTACTCTTCACTGGGTAAAAAACTGGCTGGATGGCCAAGCCCAGAGAGTTGTGGTGAACGGAGCTAAATCCAGTTGGCGGCCGGTCACAAGCGGGGTTCCCCAGGGCTCAGTTTTGGGGCCAGTCTTGTTTAATATCTTTATCAATGACCTGGATGAGGGGATTGAGTGTGCCCTCAGTAAGTCTGAGGACAACACCAAGTTGGGCGTGAGCGTTGATCTGCTCAAGGGTAGGAAGGCTCTGCAGAGGGATCTGGACAGGCTGGATTGATGGGCTGAGGTCAATTCTATGTAGTTTNTTGTGTTCAGGTTTGGGCCCCTCACTACAAGAAGGACATTGAGGTGCTGGAGCGTGTCCAGAGAAGGGCAGCAAAGCTGGTGAAGGGTCTGGAGAACAAGTCTTATGAGGAGCAGCTGAGGGAGCTGGGGTTGTTTAGCCTGGAGAAGAGGAGGCTGAGTGGAGACCTTATGGCTCTGTACAACTACCTGAAAGGAGGTTGTAGTGAGGTGGGTGTTGGTCTCTTCTCCCAAGTAACGAGTGATAGAACGAGAGGAAATGGCTTCAAGTTACGTCAGGGGAGGTTTCGATTGGAAATTACGAAAAACTTCTTTACTGAAAGAGTGGAACTTTCTTTACAGAAAGAGTGTTCCAGGCATTGGAACAGGCTGCCCAGAGAGGTGGTGGAGTTACCATCCCTTGAGGTGTTCAAAAAACATGTAGACATGGCACTTCAAGACATGCTTTAGGAGACATGGTGCTGTGGGATTGACAGTTGAACTTGATGATCTTAGAGGTCTTTTCCAACCTTAACAATTCTATCATTCTAATTTTCTTCATGCACAACTTAGTTTGGTGAAAGACCATCTTCCTGAACAGTCAGTACAGTACTTGTACATTTCCAAATCACCAGGGTGTCAAAAGAAAATCTGATAATACTTAAAAAGACAGAAATAAAACCTGAGTCAAGTGGCAAAAGGCTATTAGAGAAATACTAGGCACCTGTACAAATCCTTGCATCCTTCAGTTTGCAGGTAGTTTCATCTTCCAAAATATTCAGAACTTCTTTTGATACTGCACATGTATCTCTTAAACAGCTTTTACAGTTCAGCTAAAAAAAAAGCCACCACTGTGACAAAAACGCTGCTCCTGGTGAAAGTACTTTAAGGAATGTAGACCCTGATCTGCAACCCTTTTCTCACACAAATAATCTTCATAGCTTTGATTATGACATGAGTAGCATTATTTATGTAAGAGAGAAGCAAGGTAGGCATAGGAACTTAAGAATTGCACTAGCATAGTAAAGCACTGTAAAATGACAATAAAAATGGTATTTAAGCTCTCTCAAGTTATGTCTATTCTGTATGCAGAAAAGGGACAGTAAATTGAACAAGTAGCTTTTACAAAGCTGCAGCCAGCAACTAGTGGGACCTTGTAAGAAGAGATCCCAGGTCTAACCTGAATGAATAATGTCAAAAAGAAAGTACTGGAAATAATCAGAGTCCATACAGAATGCCAAAGGTACTGTCAAACATCTGAGAGGTCAGGAAGTACAAAGATAAAGTTTGAATTACCTACCAAGAACCCAACTGAGTAATATCTTGCAAAGAATATGAAAACAAATAGTAAAAGGCTCTTTGGTAGTATAAATAAATAAAAAAAAAAGACAAGGAAAAATGCTGTACCACTGTGAAGGAAGGCTGAATTAGAGATAAAAGACAACACAAGGAAAGGCCCTGAATAAGTATTTTGCCACAGTTTTCAATAGAAGTTTACAGTTGAATTTAGAGACAAAGATGAGATGAATAATGCAAATGTGGGTATAAAAATAGAAACTACCACAGCTAACACAAAAACTCGACTCCAAAAGTTAAATTCATCAAGCTTGAAGTCTGGTTAATCACTGTCTCCGACTTCTAAAAATTTCTGACACTTGTAATGCTGGTCCAGTGAGAAATATTTTTAATAGCACCAGCAAGTTGGCAGTGAAACTGAAAAATAGTAAATATGGTTTCTTTCCTTAAAAAAAAAGTGAAGAAAAATAAGAGGAGAATGCAGTTCAGAAATTACAAGCTGTTTCATTTGACCTCATCAGTATGAAAGGTCTTAAAATACATTTTAAGGGAGACAATATATAAAGACACAAAGATAAATGAAAATGGGATAAAATGCAACAGCGATTTACCAAAAGGACACCATACAAACTATCCATATAGTTTTCTTAGATGAGGTAAGTGATTTTCTGAACAGATGAAGTGTAACACATCTCATCTTTCAGGACTTTAGGAATGCATTTGACATCATGTTATACATTATTAAGGAATCTGAGCAATAAGGAGAAGACTTTTTTGGTGGTTAAAAAACAGCTAAAGGAGAAGTAGTAACAGGTAAGTGCCATTAAGAAGGGATGCATCAAGTCAATTTAGATTAGCAGTGAGGGTCTTCAGGATCCATCCTGGGGCTTCTGCTGTCCCTTCATAGCCCTCGATCATTGTGACCCAGGCAGAAGAGTGCTTGGGCACTTTTCTACTGTCAATGCAGAAGAGTAGTGAAACCATACAAATAGAGCAGCTTGAAGATGGGAGCCATAGGAATGGGGTAAACAGCAAGAAAAATGTAACCTGGGAGAAGACCAGGTGGAGACAAATGAGGACTGTAGCTGCCAATGAGAGGATGACTAAATGGGTAACATGATGTAAAAGGCAAGTGAGACTGTAGGACATGAGGATGGCAATTTTCAATAGAACCTGTAAGACATCTCTGATCATGTCCAAAGTACCTCACCTGAAATCCTATACACATTCAAGAAAGACGAACTCAAATGGGGGAAAGTGTGGACAATAACTTCTAAAATGAGTGAAGGAACAGAGATCCTCCATCCAAAGATACTAATAAGCTAAATTGTTTAGCCTAGAAATAAAAGAGGTAAGTAAGGATAAAACTGCTGCCTAGAAATGCCTTGAGGAAGACATCTCCAGGTGGAAGTGTTATTAAGTTAAAGAGCAACAAGAGCATGACAGGGGGGCAGGGGAAAGGCAGTAAACATGCCACACATTCATGCAGGCTGTAAAGAAGGGACCTAGTAATAAGCCTATGAGTTTCACAAATAGTCTCCCAGATAGAAGAGTTAGGGCAAAATTCAAGTTGGAGCCTTAGATACAGTTGGAATTGTCACATGCTAGAACACCCTTAACAATTGCCCGGACCCATTGCTTGCATCCACTGGTCACAGAATGTCCTTTAGCTCTTCCATGAATAGTGTGGTGGTGATATTTTTACTGCTTTGATGTTACTGGTGTAATTTTGGGGGACATATCCAACGCCATTTACCATTCCATTTTTCACATTCAGTCTTCATTACAAATTCCATGTAAAACTAATTACACAGATAAAGGCTTTTGCGATAATGCAGGCTACTTGGAAGTGAAAATAAATAAATAGAAGAATGTAGGGCCCAAGATTATTTGAATAGCTAGGGCTCAAACAAATATAATCAACAGGAGATTTAATTAATAATTAAGTCTTTTATGAAATAATCCAGTGCAAATGATGAAATTGTTTTAAAGTTGTTACTAGCTGCTCAGGCAGAGTTTGTCAGATGGGTTTTCAAGTGCTCTGAAGCTGAGAAATTTAACAGAGAGTATGTTGCTGTATTTTCAGAACGTGTGGAGAGAAGCATCTCTCCTAAAGAGAGTGAAGATTTGGCACTTTGTATGAGCAGAGAGGATCTGGCCCAAACATTCCTGTTTGCAGATGCTGACTTTACTGTATTATTCACTTTGTTTTGGCACAGTCAATCTACAGGGGAAGTGCAGTGGAAATAACAAAGCCTTTTCTCTATTTGCTGATAAGATTTTTAGCAGATTTAGGGAGAAATCTGAAGAACTGCAGTAATTTTTGCACCTCAGAAAATGTGCTGAGCAGAGACAAAAGGACAGAGAGGACATCAGTACTTGCAAAATACCAAATAAAACCCAGGAAAACGTCTCCAAAACAGGAATGTGAAAAAATAACTCTTAAAAACATTTTAAGGAAGTATTTGAAAGAACCTTTCCAGGACATAGTGCTTATTTATACCCACTAAGTTTACACCTATTTGAACACAAATCAGTGGATTTATACCAGGGATGAATCTAATCTGTGCTGTGTATTCAAAATAATAGGTTCAAGGGATTAGCCAGGACAACAGCATTTTTATCAAATAGAATTTCTTTGTATCTATCCTCACATTATCAGAAACGCAGCTATCTCCTAATTAGCACATCTCCAACTTTAACCTTTTGTCTTGACTGCAGTCTCTTAGATTAGTGATGTTCAGCCTCCTCAAAACTTCTTTCATAAATTGACTATTTCCATGGTAACAGCTGCCACTTTCATTCTACAAGCATCAAGAAAATGTGATTTCCTTTATATCAGTGGGCCAGGCTGGGTACGCAACTTTGGCCTTTGTCAATGCTCTTTTCAGACAAAACTGTTTATTCCAGAAGAAGAGGAAACAGGTGCAAGCACAATTCAGGAGGCAGTTGTTGGCTGATCCATGAAGCAGGATTGGAAATGGTCCGAAAGGGAACTGTCGGACGACCCACCTGCAATGCCAGTATGTTCTGCAGCTGCAAGCGGGAAGGACAAGCACATTCAACACCAGCCACCAAACTTATATCAATATTTTCTGTTTTGTTTTGGTTTGGTTTTTTTGTTTGGGTTTTGGGGTTTTTTTCCCTTTTGCTTGTTTCTTTGGAGGCTCCACAAACAGTAGCAAGACATCAGCTTAATACCCCCACAAGAATAGTTGAGAAACACTTAATGTAAATCACAGGTTCTCATTCAAAGAGCATTGAACTTAAGCCAAAAAGAACATCAGTTCATTGCTGAGAAGCTGACACAGCTTTAATGATTAGTGTCTTCATCTTCAACACTCACACCAGTCTATCACCAAAGTCCTAATCTCAGCTGAAGTAAATTCCCAAAGCAGCACCAACTTCAGCGGGACCATCAAACATTCACAACAAAGGTACTTTGTCTCCTGCCAGTCATGGGAAATTTTTCTGGAAGTTTATCAAATTGGAGGCTTTTCCCAGAAAACCCATCTGTTCCATATGAACTGACTCTGACACCTTTGCCTTCTCTGAAACTGAAGGTTTCCAAGTTGATGTGTTAAGATGAGAACAGATAAAGATTCACATCTACTTCTCCAGCAATCCAGTGAAATAATCGAGTTTTCCCTTAGTCACAAATGTAGGATTGTGTCAGAAATAGAGCTGCAATTTTCCAAAGTTAGTACTGCATGTTCAGTTTCTTAAATTGGTCTTTAAAATATATTTTTAATTTTTTATGAAATTTTTAGCACTCATGTAAAGGACTGGCAGATGGCAAAGAGACTGAAAAATTAAACACAGCTCTAGCAGCCTTTTTTAATTTCCTCCTTAATTCCTCACTAACCCTTGCAGCACTAGACCAGGTGATTGCTTTCTTTCCTTACATACTTTTAATTCCAGGTGTACCAATACCTGTTGTTAATTAGACACTTGGAAAACTCAAACTCAGTTTGGATTTGGGCCTACTGTTTTAAACCAAAATTACCAAGCATTTGAGGACAGAAAAATCACAGATCTGCTTTTCTGAAAGTGAGCAGTCAATGGTTGCAGTTGTGCAACCTACATAAACTCTTTCTCTGCCCATTCTAACAGACGCTGAGATTGTTTAGAAATGGACTCATTTCTGACCCTCACATCTGAGCATTTATCTTGCTTCTACATCTGCAGATTTTGTTACCATCATAAGGTACCAAACCCAGTACCAAAGGTAAAGCCCACAGCTTCTCCCACTGTAGCCGAAAAGGAAAATGCCACTAGTTAGAAACAAATAGCAGGCTGGCTGTAAATATACTGTGAACACTAAGCTAGTATATTTACATGAGTATCACAGAACCTGGATGCCATTCAGATTCAAAACCTAATTCTGTCGCTGGATCATAATCCATAAAGGGCCAAATTAGAACTCTCAGTTCTGGGCTCACATTGGGAAAGCCTGGGTTTGAGTTTGAGCTCATGTTTATTTTCACTTCAGCTCACAAAAAATTGGTGAATAATCCAGAACTGCTCATCCAGGAAAGATTCCAAAGGCGTGCCAAGTTCCAGACAATAGTCCACGGAAAAAAACAAGTGCACAGATCTGCTGGCAGGAGATGCCTCTATCCACGCTCAACCCGCACGTGTTTCTAGGATGGTTCTCAAAAATGGAACACCCTTGGGAAGGGAAGGATGAGGGAGTTAATTGAACTGTACCTGTGAATGCCATGAATACCCTTCAGATTTAATGCAAAGGAACACCAAAGAAATTACTGCAGATTAATGAAAAAGAGAAAATGGTTGGCAGGAAGGGTTGCCTGCATGACTGGCAACATCCCAGCAACAAAAGCATTTTACAGGACAGCTCAGAGATCCTGCACTGTAGATGTTTGCCATCTCAACAGTAGCAGTCTATATTCTGATACTACAGCCCAGTTTTGCAATCCTATGACAGGCACCAGGATTGTTAAGGTATTACTTTGATACCTCACAATACTAGCCTGCGTCCTGTTTGGTGCCTTCAGGCACAGCCTGGCCTGACTTCCACCTGGGAGAGGGGTACGACTCTACTTGCACTGGCTCCTGGAGTCAGGAGAGGCACAGGAGGCAAGCAGTGCTCATTTTCCACTTCCCTCAAAGAGAGTTCTTTCTCCCCAGTAAAACACCAGAGCAGAGCAGAGCTTCTGTGCCTGTACATTTTCCAAGGATCTGTGGATCCTAGAGAGTTCAAGGACTGGATGGTGCTGAGGTGAAAAGTCCCACACTGCAGAAGGATAGAGAGGAAGCAACCTCACTTCTAGTGCCTTCCAAATTAAATCCTGAGAGGGTAAGTCCTGGCTTCTCACCCACGACCCCTGCAACAACATCAGCTCAGATCTTAGAGGAAGCAGGCTAGGGAGGAGACTGTTCTGACCCACAAGTTCCATTCACCCTTTGCTCAGAAACATTAATGGGATAGCCATAGGGACTATAGGAAAGATGAAAACGATCTCTTTAGGGGTAACGGTTTTAAACTAA
>VZTV01045669.1:16205-54229 GCA_013400875.1 Anhinga rufa | reverse complement strand
AGAAAACTTCACACCTTAAAGTCACAGGGAAAAACACATGAGTAACAAGAGATGAACTAATTTATCTCTTTCCATTAATCTGTCTCTAGCAGGCAGGGGAAGGATCACTGCCACATGAACTCACAGAAGGTGTGGAGGGAATAGCAGGTGGTTTTATCTACACTGTTCAAGGTACGTCTGCAAAACATAGCCTCATGTTTGATGTTATGATAAAACAGGAACTTTAAATTACATTTCTGTGGTAAAATTCATGCTATCTCTATGAACTTGATCAACTTAAGTTTTCTTTTAGTAGAAAAAATTGATTTCTTTATTTTTTTATTTTTATGCCTAATGTCAATGTCCTGATATGCTTTCTTTGCTTGCTCTTTGTCAGCCATTTGCATCCCTTTGTCTTTTTATTAACAGAAATACAAATTTTATCTAGACTCTCTTCTCTGTCCTTGTTTTTTGTTACCCAAACCCAGGTTAAAAAATGTGCGACGTGGTCCTCAAGCAATCTTTCCCTGATAATTTTCACATTTTTGCAGTCCTGCTCTTTCTAGAAGTACTGTGTCATAATGTTTAACTACTGACAAACAGTAACTACCTAACATAGCCTGCTTTTCACCTCTATTTTTGCTGGCTTAAACCTTTTTCAGCAGAATGTTCACAGACCCTATAGGGTCCTTTCCAATGGCTAAGGTTTTGGCCACATAGCACTAGAGTTGATGTATTCTTATCAGTCCATCACAGTCAACATAAGCAGTGACTTTCAGGGCGTTATTCCTGTGGTTTTTGTAGTTAGGCCTGGCAGATATAAACTGGGCAGTCCTGTTGTCTTCTCATCTGTGTAGGAGCCTATACTGAGGTTTAGGCTAAAGCCCTTCCATCCTGTTTGTCAAAAAGTTCTTCGATACCACAAACTATCTCCTTAGCAAGAAGTTCAGCTTTTACCTACAGTCAGATATGTGATGAAATCCAGCAGGGACTACCTATGCTACATCAAAGCAATGCCAGTCTGATTATATTCAGCATAGGATTTTTTTGTTTGTTTTGGGGCTTACTTGTTAATGCTAGATATATATGCTTAGGAGTAATTGATATAACCATAGCCTTTTTATTCTACCAGTAAGAGTAATAGTGAAGTCCCAGACAGCTCTTTAATATAAAGAACCTTAAGAAGTTGAATCCTTTTATTACTGAGAAGGAAGAGAATACTTTCTTACTTTAAACTTTGTGTAATCTGTCTCAGATATATGCAAAATATATTTCTTTGTTGTTATGCAACTTTTAACATTTCATAGAAATTTTTAAATGAATCGTAGGATTTTGTTAACCCCCTTGAGTTGAATACTTCTTCAGATTCGTTTTGTCAGTATGTCGTGTATGATCCAAGAGAAATATGCGAAATAGTACGTAGGTATGCATCTTTGTTTAATGATGGGTGCTGCTTCTTTCAGAAGGTGATGCTCTTTTAAAAAGCCTCCATACTCGCCCAGAAAGGTTTGCAAGTCACATAAAAAATCTTGAAAAAGAAGATGCTTTGTTGAAGGAAGAAAGCAGTACCTATGACGATATTGTTTTTGTAGATGTTATTGACACTTATAGAAATGTTCCAGCCAAACTGCTGAACTTCTACCGATGGTAAGTTAAAAAGAAAGCGTTTTCTCTTGGGAATATGGCTGTTTGTAGTGCAAGATGACCCAGCATGTTACGTTATCTGACAGGTTCCATGAAATACATACCTTATGTGATTTACTTCGTTAAGTTGTATTTATCTCTCTCAGTTTTGGGGGCATGTAGTGTCTGTAATGAACAAAATAACAGGATCTGTATTTCTTAAATGCTGACCCGTGGTGCCTCAAATAAGCATGAGTTGGCAAGACAGTCTTCTGCTCTAAGAGCCCAGGTGTGAAAATTTTCATGTCTCCTTGTAATTTCTTTTAATTTGTTTCTGACTGAAAACTAGCGGCTTTAGTCTTGTAAAGGATGGCTTTTGGCCAGCTGTGTTTCAGCACAAACAGCTTGTGTTTCAGTTTGTGGCTGTTGACTCTTGTCCTGTCACTGGGCACCACTGAAAAGAGCCTGGCTCTGTCTCTTTACACCCTCCCTTCAGGTATTTATATACATTGATGAGCTCCCCCCTGAGCCTTCTCTTCTCCAGGTTGAACAGTCCCAGCTGTCTCAGCCTTTCCTCATAGGAGAGACGCTCCAGTCCCTTAATCATATTGTCTTGGTGGCCCTTTGCTGCACTTGCTCCATCCAGTATGTCCGTGTCTCCCTTGTACCGTGGAGCCTAAGACTGCACAGTGTGCTCCAGACGTGGCCTCACCACTGCTGAGTAGAGGGGAAGGATAGGAAGCTTGTGTACAGTGGGGTCAGAAGGTTGAGAGGAAGAATTTTCATAGTGTATTACGTTGTCTGTGGTGAATCTAGTAAGTCGTTACCTCTAATTTGCGATTCTTTCCATTACTCCGAGACAACTGTTTCAATTAATTGATGTTGCTCTGGAGTAAGAAATAGAGCTGGCACTTATAGTTGCTTGCAAGATTATGCACTTACTTAACAAATGTCATGGTTATGAATGTAACTGAAAAACTGAACCATGCTTTAGGCTCTAAAAAGGGAGTTTAAATGTGAAAACTTAGATCTTTGTGATCGTTTCTTGCAGGTTAGCAAATTTTTCAAGGTTTAGTAATAAAAGGCTTAAGGAAAATGCCTTTCTTCTGAAGAGAAATTGCCCTTAAAAACAATGATTGTTAATCAACCAAGGAATAATCCCTAGAATTTTAACCTGCTTAGGTTATTTTAGCAAGTGACAGATATTCAACTATTTCAGACACTTAAAGATTACTGTTTTCATACTTGAAGGGTGCTGAGGAAGAGTAAGTACCAAGTTGTTTCCACAGATGTTTCTTACAACCTTCTGCAGTTGTATTGCCCTTGACTGACTGTCTCACCTGAAGAGAAGGCTACTGACATGTAGCCACTGGCTTTTAACAGCTGTGCTACTGTCATCAGAAGGGATCCATAACCTTCTGAGGTCAACGCTGTTTAAGATGGATTCAATAGTAAATCCACCATCTGTCCTGGAGAACAAAACTTCAAGTTTGTTTTCTTCAGCTCATACACAAATCCATGTTGTAAGATCACCATGGGACGCAGCTGCATCTCCTTTCTGTAGGACAAACAGTCAGCCTCGGTCAATAGCAAAAACATCTAAAAGTCAAGGGTATGAAAGAAATTCCTTCCCTCTTCCTTCCCCCTCTGCTTCCCAAAAAACCCTTGCGGAGCGTTCTGTTGTGTAACTGTAGTTTGTGGGCTGCAGCTCAGCATCTCATTGCTTTTCTTTTTGGCTACAGGACAGTTGAATCAACGAGTTTTGATTTGTTGCTGAAGACAGATGATGACTGTTACATTGATTTGGAGGCTGTTTTTAACAGGATAATGCAGAAGAAATTGGACAGGCCAAACATTTGGTGGGGAAAGTGAGTTGTGTTTTGGTTTGTTTTTTTGTTTTTTGGTTGTTTTTTTTTTTTTACCTTGTCTTTAGGCCATGTCTTTAGTGAATGGTTTACTGCTTTAAGTCTGTTTTCTTGTGGGTTCCCCTTTTCTGCCTATGGAAGCTAGTGATAAAAAGCAGGACTTTGGTACGTGTAGAACTTTGAATCTCAAAATACAGAAATCAATACTTTACAATAGCTTTCCAGAGTGTGCCTTTACAATGAGTTGAACTCGCTGAATATCTGATGTAGTTTTAAAATGTGTTGTATATGTCTTTGTCGTGGTACTTAAGTAAATACAAGTATTCCAGCAGTACAGTAAAGTTAAAATGCAAGTACATACTAGAATTGCAAATGCTACTTTTTTTGAAGCCACTGTGATTTTTCTGGTGGGCTTGAGGAAATGAGGTAAATGGGAGAAACAAAATTGCCTTCATCATCTGCATTTTATTTTGAAGTCTGTGAATGACAGGCATAGCTACCCATTTTGCTGCTGTCTGAAATGGTAGGTCTGATTCACAAATTCTTGAATGAAGTTCCCCAGCCTGCATTACACTCGTGAATAACTAGGAGGATCAAAACAGGCCATCTCTTCCCTTCCCTTCCATCCATGGAATGCATTGCTACACTGCCATAACATCCAATACAGCAGAAATGCTACACTGCTATAACATTCCATGTACACAACGGCATGATGTGTCTTCCTGTTTGATATGCGAAGAAAATGTGAAGACACCGCTTACTTGTAAAGTGTGTGTGTGTGTAAGCGTGTGGAATAGCTGGCTATCTTGTGATGGTCTCAAAGATCTGAGTGGTGGGCCTGTGTTCTCTAGCCTGTACAAAAACCCTGGTTGCTTGGTGCCTGCTAAATTTTCTTGGGACTACCTTTACCGCAAGACAAGACTAATAGTGAAGGTAAGACAGGTTCATTCTAGCAATGTAAAAGGTCAGGAACTTGATGACAAGATGGAAACCAACTTGCAAAAGGAAAACCAGCACGAGGTATAAGCTGCCGGGGCTCCTGTTCCAGCTGCTGTAGGGAAAGTTCTTCTGGGGTGTGTTCTTAGCTGTAAGAGCTGAGGATGTGCTACCAAAGAGACTGCACTCCTTCTTGGTGTCCCTACCTTTGTGTTGCTGCCTACCATGGGCCCACTCCTTGGCTAGAGTTTTCTGGTTATGTGTTCAGCTTTGTGGGTAACCACTGAGTGTAGAGGAGCCTCCTGAGTGGTTTTGGGGAATCTTTCCAAGCTCTCGTACCTTTCAGCTGCGTGACATCTTGTATATTCAGACTTGAGCATTGGTGAAAGTGCAAATGAAATGTTGTTAGGCTTCTCTGAGGGCTGGTTCTGGTGTGTGGAGACCTTAACTTCCTGAGCAGAAGGTCAATATATCTGGCCCTTGAGGTGACTTCATTGATGGTCTCATTTCTTTCTGCTCCTTGGAGCATGTGTTTGAGAACTCAAACTTTGCCTTCTTCATCTACACCTTATTAAGCTGTCTCAAGAAACTCTCATGTTTGTTGTCCAGTGTTCCTTACCATCTGTTGATACTTAATTAATTCCCGTATTCTTAGAGGAACTTATCAGCATTCTTGTGAATTCTGAAATTATCAGCTTCCTCTGGCAGAAACCAAGGCTGAGATCTCAGTGAAACTGGGAAGGGAATGCTTCGGATTGAGCAGTGCTTACATGTGCTGTCAGTTAATAGCCCTTTTCTGTCTCCCACTTCATACGGTGTGGTGATTTTGTTCATTAATTTTAAATCACCATTTAAAAAGCTAATCTAGCTAATCTAGAGCATTCCAGGACTGCAAGCTGGGAAACCAAATGGTCTTACTTCAGAACTTTGGCTCATCTTGGAGAGAACATACTTACCTGAATTTACTGCTATTCTGGTTTTTTAAAACTGCAGTCAAAAGATTAGTCACCTTCAGGCATGAGAGAAGTCTGTGATGGATCCCTGATCATGTCTGCAAATGACCACATTTATGATGGGGTAGAACATACCAAGCTGTTTCTGAGTGAGCTTACGAGGATCGATAATGCTTTCTTCTGCAGACTGAGGAATGAGTTTTGCCGAGTCCTGCTCTAGAAATGGTGTGTTAAGGTATCAAAAGTAATTTTTTTAGGTTACTGACAAAAAGAAGTGACAAGTTATGCTGGGAGAGAGGAGTTGGACAAAACATCATCTTCTGTGTGTCTGTGAACTTTATGTAGGGGGAACATCTTCTAGTGTAAATTCTCTAATAGTCATAGTTTTCAGGTAAGGCAAGTGTAAGATGTAGGGAACAATGCTGAAATCACTACGGAAGTATTAAATGATTAGCAAAACAGGTGCCCCTCAGTCTGGAGGGGGTTGCACCCTTCCTGCTGTGACTCGCTAGAGTGGAAGATACCAAGTCTAAAGTGAATTCAGGTATCAGATGTGACTTTTATCTACTTGGTGCTTCAACATGTCAGCTTCAGCTGTGAATGTGCAAGAGTCTGATAACAGATCTGCAACTGAACTGTAATTCCTCCCTTGCGGGGCTGTTGTCTGAGGTGACAGTTCCGAGCAGCTCACTAAAGCTTTTAGCTGCTTGTGCTTGTGACTGAATTCAGCAATGCTTGAACCTGTTTGCAGAAAGGGGGAGAACCTGCTGCATTGACACAGTTATGCCGCTTCGCTGTGAGTGCGTGAAGTACTTGTAAGGTAGGTGGAGTGCAATACCAGCCTGCTCCTGAACAGGAAAAGCAGGGCGTTTCTCACTGCCTGACACAGCAGTTCAGCGGGGTCCGTAGCACGCATGGTGCAGCAGCATGTCAAAGCTGGCTATGCCGTGCTGTCTGGGGATGGGAGTCAGCGCGGAGAGACTGTGCGGGCAGAGCCCGGCTGGCTTCCTGCAGGCCTCTAGTAGCAAGTACAATCTTCCCTAGAGAAGCCCACTGCCAGGAAGGTTTTTTTGTAATTCAGTGATGGCAGCCTTTGTTGAACATCTGCTTTGTTGCATTTCGTATGGAAAACAGCTTAGAGAAGGTTTTTAAGTAGTGACTAGCTTTCATCAAGAAAATGAGTTGCTGTAACTGCATGCCTGCTGGAGGCATGGCTTTGTGTCCTGCTGAGTCACAAAAGGGGGTTGGACACAGATGTGCCTCTTACAGAACACAATTAAGGTTGCTTGCACTTACCTGGATCAAAACCCAGCAGCGGTGCAGGCGTGCTGAAGACCTGACTGTCAATGTCGTGTTTGTTTCTGTTCTGAGAACTTTCTCTTATTACCCGAGAGTGAGACCAAACAACAGTTGCACTTCCAGCTGTTGTGTTGGATTAGATGTGTGCCCTAGAGAAATAAGGCTAGGAGCTATAATTAGGATCACCTTCTACTTCTTCCTTTTAATATTGTTTATTATCAGTGTTACTTCAGTTGTTAGCAGTGTTCATAGGTTTCACAGAGGGCTTTGTATAAACATCTCATGTCTAACGTGGTCTTCAGTTTCAGACTAAATTGGGCAGTTGATCGAACTGGGAAATGGCAAGAGCTGGAGTACCCGAGTCCTGCGTATCCAGCCTTTGCATGTGGGTCCGGCTATGTCATCTCCAAAGACATCGTTCAGTGGCTGGCAAGCAACTCTGAAAGACTAAAGACGTACCAGGTAGTAAAGCATTGGTTCAGTTTTTCTATCTTAAGCTGGCCTGGGGAGCAGCATGTGTACTGGATGAGTTGGAAAGAACATTGCTCGAGTGTTAGTGTTGGGTTCCCCTGGTTGATGCTGGCTTTTTGCAGGGCTTTTGGTCACTAAGCTTAGTGTCTGTTCTAGGACAAAGCGCAACTGTTTTGGACTGAGAACCTCTGGAGGTGTAACCTTGGTTTTTGTACTGTCGTCTTTTGAGAACAATGTACTATCACAGGAAAGCTGGGGGGATTAATTTAACACCTCTGACACAGTCAGACATGGGTTTTTGTAGTTACTTTTTTTTTTTATACTGCTGGTAGATGATGCGACTTACTCTAGTTCACAAAGTCATGCTTCCTGCTTTCCTGGTGCTAATACCTGAATTTTTTTTTATTCTGATGTGTTGTCTCAGGGTGAAGATGTGAGTATGGGCATCTGGATGGCAGCTGTAGGACCCAAGCGATATCAAGTAAGTCTGAAGAAATTCTGTGATCTTAACGCAAGGAAAACATGCCTGTTACTCCAAGTAGCATAAAATAGAGGAACTGCTTTTTCTTAAAAAAAAAAATAAAAATTGAAACAGCCATTGGATTAAAATCCAGAAAACACTTGTTAAAATGTATTTAAAAGACAAACCACAAAAACCCCACAAACCGATTCCCCCCTACCCCCCAAGCTCTCTGAATAGGGCTAGCAGATCAGAGAGGGACATATACCTCTAGTTGCTAACCTTTTCTGTGCAAAGGTGGTACTGGAAGGAATGAAAACCTGATTCTTGGAAGTAAAGATTGTTGAAGACTAAATTATTTGTAAGAAAAACTATCAAAATGGTTCTCTCTCTAACAGGATAGTCTCTGGTTGTGTGAGAAGACGTGCGAGAGTGGCATGCTGTCTTCCCCCCAGTATTCTCCGCAGGAACTGAGAGAGCTCTGGAGATTAAAGGAACTGTGTGGAGATCCTTGCAGATGTGAGGAGAGATGATGGACTTGCCTTGGAAAACAGGGTAGCGTATACTGATTGTGGAAAAGTGTACATTTGGATTCATTCTTGGAACAATAAGGAATATTAAGGTATCTTTTCATGATGGGTTTCAACTAAAGTATAACAATATTTGCACATCCCTTTTGATAACTACAAGTGGATTGATACTATTAATTTTCTATAGTATAGATGTTGATCTGACAAAAACCAAAATGCTTAAGACAAAAAAAATCCTTTTTATATGAAGTCAAAGACCTACTTGTAATTAATAAATGCACATAAGAATGCCAACTAGCCTGTCTTTTGTAAATGAAAGTACTACTGAAAGTACTACTGATGTAACTCAGTATCGAGCCATAGCAGGCTGCAGTGGGGAGCTGGGCTCAGCACCAGGGCATCCGGTAAGTCTTGCTGCAGCAGGTTCGGTGCTGTCCGAGGGGCTGCCCTCCTCTGTGCAGGGGCCGGGACAGCTCGGGGTTAGGATGTGTGTGTACTTTGTTCATACCATTGTCATTTTAGATAAAAACGATATCAAAGTTTGCTTATACCAAATCTTGAAGTACTGCAAATTTGGCCTGATTAGGAGGGATTTCTGATAGCTCACTGTGTTATTAGATATGAATCTGAGGGTACACAAGTGAAAGTAAAATAAGATTGAGGAACAGCGTGCTAAAGAACGTGAAATAAATAGCAATCCCTTGCAGTATGCTGAGGACTTATTTATGCAGTGGTATGTTAACGCTGTAGGGTAGAATAAAGGTCTGTCAGATTTTGACCTTAACTAGTCTAAGGCTGTGTAGTTACTTCTCCAGTTACTGCTGTTTTACTTTTGTTTGCTTTAAGGTCTTTGGAAGTAGGTGAAAACAAAAGAGCAAGTAGCCTCTTTCAGTGCAGCACTAATTTTGTCCTATTATAAGCAAAGAGATCATGACTAAATCATGTATGCAGTTCGGTAAAACAAATTTTCACTGTTGCAATGGGAAGGTGGTATAAAATCTTGGCAAAAGTTACCTTGAGTTTTATTTAATTGAAGCATTTCAGTACTATTTGGTATCTTTCAAGTAAGACAACTCAGCCAAAAGCAAATGCTTTCATGGAGACTGACGATTCAGTTTAGGAGCTGAAAGTACTATTGTATAGGCTCTGCACAGCCCTCTGGTACCCCGTACGAAATTCACGTTCTCCCATAGGTGTGTTCAGGCACAGGCTGTCCGTACTGTTTGCGGGCAGTCGTAACTCTTCCGCAGTTCCAGTGCTGGCTTTTCCTTCGGTCTATTGAGAGAGTCCCTTCTTACCACCGTACTAGGACACAGTCTCCGCTTTCTATTGAGTAAAACTGCAAAGGCTTTAAGTCATTGTCTAGTTCAACTTCTTTTCCTTCCAGCTAGAGTAAGAAAGGAAAGAACCTGATGAGACTTAAACTGAAATCTGTTCATGTAAACCAAATATAGGTCAGGCAGTTGCAGTCAGGGAGGATCTGTCATATTACAGGAATGAAATTAGGTCCTAAATTACAGCATGAAGACTGCCCTCCGTAAGTGAAAGCAATTTCATTAGGTAGTCGTTTAGAATGTGCTCTTGACCTTTAGCAGCATGCAGTATTTTATTGTTGAATTACCCATTTTTAACTCACTTTAGAACTTTCATAGGACAGTTTCAGTTCTGAACCAGGAATTTTAAGTAGGCGATACAGCAATCCTTTGACCCTCTGAACAGTCATAGACTCTGTCAAGGGGAAAGAAAGAAAAGTTATTAGGAAAATGCTGCTACCGCTGAGCTTGTAGCAAAGTACTAGTGTTTCAACTATACTTGCTTATAGCAAGAGCAGAAGGCTGTATGGCTGCTTCAGTTCTAACACTGCAATAACGTCTTTTGTACCTGAAACCGTAACTGCTAATATCAAATTGGAAGTGGTCTAATCTCTGGTGGACAGGACAGGATACACTACCACAGTTTGAGCGTGTTGATCCCATATGCCAAATTAAAGCGTTACAGCTTTGTCATTGACCTTTCTTGAGTTTGCGCTCACTACATGCTAAACTAAGTGACCTTTGGGACATGTACCAGTCGGGTTCTGACTACTTGCATCTGGCGACTGTTCCCTGAAGTTTTCATTACCAGGAGTTGGCTTTCCCGGCACAAATAAATGGATGTCACTGTGGAACTAGTGCCATTCTTAGAAATGGTATTACATTCATTAGTCCCAAACAAATTGCCGGCAGAGTTGCAGAGTGGTTTATATTATGGAGTCAGTTACACGAAGGGGTATTTTTTTGTAATGGATCTTGAATGAGTAAGTGTCGTTTGTTCCAGAGGCGATACCTGTGTTTGCAATAGATATACTCAATAGTTTGGTTGAACTTTGACTTCTTTTGAAGCTTTACCTAAAGGCACAGCAATAGTGAGTTATTCCTGTAATACCACACATTGTACTTAGAAAAATATTTTTCTATCAAACATTTTTGTAAAAGCTGTATCTAATAATTTTATGCAACTTGTGATAATAAATGTGATTTTTATTTTAGAATAAAGCTTGAGTAAGTCTTTTCTCTCGGACACCGTTCTGATACATCCTTCCGAAACATCAGTTTGATTTAGAACAAAGTCCATTCATTCCAGTCTCGCTACAGGCACTAAAACTTCAAAAGACCATTTTGATACAGGTCAGAATTAGATTTCTAATAAGTTTTAGATACGAGACCTCAATATCTAGAACTGCAGACTACGTGGTTGGCTCTTGCCACTTCATGTTCTTGTTACTTGGTTAACACACCCACCAGATTTCATACCAGTTAATTAGCCTTTGGGTGCCTCAGACACATGAACAATGAAACCAGCAGCAGAGCTCATAAGACAAGCATCAACTTTCAATCTTCAAGCCGGACTGAAAGTAAGTGTGAAGGTCAGAAAAATAATTACTTTTTCAAACAATTTCCACCTTTGTCATTTCTCTATACGACGGAGTCCTCGGGGGAGAATCTTCAGGAGCTCACAAAGCCAGAGGCAGCTGCCATTCCTTAGTACAGTTATTTGAAAAGTTGCTACAAATCAACTGCTTAAGACAAGCCAAGACTTCCTACCTGGTAGCTTTTTCTCTACAGGCTTCTGTTCAGGTTTCTCAGGACACTTAATTGTCAAAGCTTTAAGGAAGAACGGCAAGGCATTAGTGAATGAACATTAAGACCACGTGCTCCTGACAGAACAGGGCTTTCTAGGCTGTTTTATTACAGATTGTTTCCCCTAGCTCAGCCTGATCTTCTAAAAAAAATTGGGATGTAGCCTCTGAGCAGCTAAGATAGCATTTAGTCATCCCCTGAAAAATTACAAATGATTTCATTAAAATAGAGTGTTTATTCATCTTTGGTAAATTAGGGAAAATGTTTTAAAAGTGACTCCCTAATACTTAACATGGTTTTCTGGTCAAAAAGGAGGAGTTCCCTAAAATGCTTAATTTCTAGTTAACTTTTTAAAGTAACCTGCAGTAGAATAGAAACTGCTTACTCAGTTTAAAGCAGGTTTTTGACCCTCAGTATCTCAAAAGCAGCATACAAGCACATTTTAAGGAAGTTATTAGCCGAATTCTTTTACAGAGATTAAAAGACTCATCCTTAAAAAAGGTTTCTGTTATGTCTAGCCAACTAAGCTTTCTTGTTCGATTTAGTCTTCCACCTAAATGCATTAGAATGTGATGCCATAAAATACTGTTTTGCCCATGGAATAAAAAAAAGGTTCAGTTCTTCTATCAAGTGGGAAGCAGCTAAGTGAATTTGTAAGTCTGGGATGTAACCTAGTTTAAATATGTCGACAGCCCCACATACCAAAGCTACCCATGTTTTCCTTGGCTGTCCTGAAGTTAAGAAGCTATCAAAAACAAATTCTCAGAAAACAGTGCAGAGGTTAAAATCTCAAATGTCTTCTGTAGCGAAGCCATTCACACTGTCAGAATGGAATATTTATTACCTCTATTCTCCATTAAGTCTTAATTAAGAACTCATTTGGCTTGGGTTGAAGGGGAAATGAGACAGAGTACACAGAAGCAGGTATCCAGTCAAACGTGTTCATACACACAGTTCAGAGGAGCAGAATTACAAGCTGGAACGCTGCGATGTCTCAAAGGCTTTTGAACCTTTTGTTCTCCATATACACCCAGGAAACACTAAGCTCAAAATATTTTAAATGCAGAAGGAACAATTTTGACCATTTCTGGCCTCTTACTCAGAAGCTGATTTTTCAGAGTCAAAGGCTGTCGTCCCTTCAGTTCTCCTTCTTCAGGTGCACCATATTCTGTGTAAAGGAAAGTGCACGCAGACATGAACCCTTCAAAGACTAAAACTCGACCATGGAACCAAGAGCACTGTGGTGCTGGACCAGGCATGGGCCTGTTGGATCAGACAGGAGCCTGCTGCCTCAGTTCCTGCAGCAGCTAGGATACTGAGTACAGAAAGCAGCAGGCTCCTGCAACACTAAGTGCCACAGACATGAGCCTCGATCAACTGCTAGAGCATTTAGGAGGGTGTGCAGGCACATGGGATGGAGTGGAGCAGGTGACAGGCACATGGAGGTGCTGCTTAACAGTCCCACTTTAAAAAAGCCTCAGGTGGAGGCAGCCACTGCCTGCTCCCCAGCAGAGTTGTGGGGCAGATGCTCACATGTGTCAGCCCTGAAGCAGCAGTGCCTGGAAGGGTGCAGTACTATGCAGCTGCCCTGCAGAAGCAAAAGCCATCTGCACGCAGGCTGGCCAAGGGGTGGGCTTTCCTAAGGCAGCAGAAGCACATGGAAAAAGCAGCAAGGGGAAGGGTAACTGGAGAGAGACCAAACCAGTGCTACCAGAAGTGAGGAAATGTGAATTTTACTGTACATGTACTTACTAAGACAAAGCGATGGGTATCTGGGATGGGCAGCAAGAAATTCTTCACTTGGCTTGTTTTTCTCTGGGTTCCAATTCCCACCAGCTGCTAACCAGTCATTTCCAAATATTTTGCGATAATCAAGCTCTGCTCCTTTTCTTTCAGCAGGAAGGATCTGTACTGACACAGCAATGGCACATAATATAATTATACAGCTTTCCAGAGAAGAAAATCTAATAAATGACGCTGACTCCTTGCTCTTACTTAGGTGTTCAGTATGTTTTAATGCTACCAGGAATCTCGCAACCCCTATCTCCAAGTAGTGACTAAGCCATAAATGAATATCTAAGCAAAGATGTCACTGCATTTGATGACGCAAGGATGTTTTTTGTAGCTACGGAACAGATGCTGCTTCTGCTCTCTCTTACGATTAAACATTTGCTGAAAGTTTGATTTGGTTTAGATAAGGCTATTTTCCTATTACAGAAGGCAAATACTTGTATTACTGTCACTGGAACAGATTCAACTCTGCTGCTGTTTCTTTTTTTTTTGGCCGGAGTATGGTTTTTGCTAACAGTCCTGCAACTTCAAGGCGACTCAGGCACTTGAAAAAAAAAAACCACCATTCATTCCTCCACCTTGTCCTAGCCCCCACTAGCGTTAGCAGCGTTCACAAACAGGGCTGGATCTTGCGGCCTTCCTGAGCACCCCATTCACTAGGTGATGGAATAGTCGGCACACTGTACTTTTCCTGCACACAAACAAACAGTAATCTTAAAGGAAATGGAAAACAACTCCTCAGGCAACGATTTAATGTTTTTCCCCAGACGTGCCATTTGTTGAAATATCATGTACCTCAGACTTGTTCAAAACCTCCAGTTGACTTATCTTGGCAATAATTAGCTGTCTCAGGGTCTCTGGGTTCTTCTCTGTGTCCATGAAAGGGTTATTGTGACACTGCAGTGACCGCAAACTTGGCAGTTTATCAAGCTCATTGATAGATGACCACTGAAATGGAAGGGAACAGTCTTTTGGGAAATCATAAAAAATACTTCATTTCAGAACAATACGCAGTAACTGACTTTTCCTGTACAATGACCATGACTGAAACTATTCTTTTTGTCAGCAGAACCAAGTACTTTTGTCCTGTTCATTTAGGGAAGGAAAAAACTGCATTTCATTTAATTAAGTAAAAAACCCCCATAAACAACAAACGAGGAACTATTCAGCTTTTTAGATCATTAGAATCCTGCAAGAGGAATTGTGAGGTAGCAGAGGGATATGACTAGTTACCATAAACATGTTTAACTGAGGCATTAAGAAATGTGTTTAAATTTTTTAATTATGCCTCTGTGTTGATCAAAGTATTCAGTAGTTACCTCAGGAGCTTATGCATACAATCAGAGAAATTTTTAAAAAGCAAATTGCAAGTTACTCTTAACAAAGGTACGTGTATTTACAAAATGTGAAACTATCACAATCTAACCTACCTGTGATATTTTATTGTCATTTATTGCAAGGCGTTTTAGTGAAGGAAACATTTTAGTCTTGCATCCTAGGAAAAAGAGTAAATTTACAAGACAACAGTGAAAACTTTTAAGTAAACAGAATTATAAAGCTGTAAATAAATTACTTCTTTTACATACCAAATCCAGCATCAGGAAAGTGTATAGAAGATATTCCAGCATTTCTGAGTATTAGCTGTTCTAATCTGAAATTTAATAGACACTATGATTACTGTACGTGGCACAGGAAGTTTTAAAAAATATTTAGAAATATTTTAAAAAAAATTGAGGTAGTAAAGATCTAAAAAACTTTTGGCATGATGCATAATCACTGACAAATGAACAGCAGCTTCACAGAGAGTACTCAGACTTCAGCAGAGCACTCAGGGAATAAATTTTTCAGACAATAAGTGCACTGACGTCAAGCTTTCACAATGGTTCCTGCATTTAAATGGTGTGATATTCCAATTTTATTTTTTTTTTAAATAGCTTGTGGCTATTTAAAATCATGGCTGCTATTTTGGGTACCGTGCAAGATAATAATTCTGCAAATTAGCAAAACTATTGTATTAGTCCCACAATTTTCCAGTCACCATAATTCAAGTGCTTAAGGAACACACACCTACTTTCCCTGGATGGTAAGCCCAAGGCAAGGAATCACAGCTCAAGCCTGTCACTCCCATAAAGACCCTGCTATAGAGAGTACAGTAAACCAGAAGAATCTGGGTAAAGGGTATTACCACAGACATTCTTTTGAGAGTGGAAATAACATTTACCCAGTGCAGCATGGGAATTATACTGGTTGGGGTTATTGTTTTTTTTTGTTTGTTTGTTTTAATTCTGAAGCATGTCTCTTTCAAAGTCTTCAAGCTACCCCAAAGAAGCACTGAAACTTCCAAAAGAGATTGCCTGTGCAGAGGACATGCCACATACTTCTACCAGTAGAGTAACAACAGTAACCTTCCCCATAGTTAATAATCAAGAGCGGGTAACAGAGACGGGGAAGAATTATCACCACACTTTTTTACCTCCCTCCAACCCCTCTTTGTTTTGCTTTCTTTACAAAGGACAAATAAGTAGGCACCACAGCTGTAAGGCGCTCGTGGCAAGCGCCCATCACCAGCGATCTTTAGTGTGTCCGCCTCAGGAGAGGCACCTTCCAACAAACTGCCCAACAGCTTTCTGCAGGCTCACACGACCCCGACATGGCTGTGCAGCTACTGATGGACCTGCACTACGCTGTCATGGTCAGAAAACTGTTCCTAAGAAATTACTTCCATAGCTCCTTTGCTCTGCCACTCCACACAAACTCTACAGTCCTGTCATGTCGGATAACCCTGTGTGTAACTAATGTATAAATAACTTAGTAATGTGATAAATCACTTTCATTTCATAAGTATATAATGAAAACCTAATCACATACAGCTTAAGAATGTGTTACTATACAACAAAAATAAGATTATATTAAAATAGCTCAATTAAATAATTCAGTTACTCTCCTGAAGAGGGCAAAACGCCTCTATTTCAAGATTCCATAAATCTTCCATGCAACATCAATGCTGTCATATTCCAGTCAACAAAGACTACGGAGATTGATATCCAGGACAAAGAATTTCCAGCAAGTTTGTTTAACAGCTACCTGGGAAGATGCGCTATTAGATGCAGCTGATTTCCATCCAGTAACTGGTTGTCTGAGAGGTCTAACAACTTCAGAGTCTGCAGGACATTATCAGGCCTGCCACATTGGAAAAAAACAAACGCAAACGCAGAACATTTAAAGTTACTCGTTAATGAAAACACTAGTTTTCTAAGTATATAACTGCATGCAAATAATTGTGTACGTTCATAAATGTTTTAAAGTCCATCACGGGAAGCTTGCATCATTTATTTTACAATTACGTCATGGTGATGTAAGCGTTACAGGAATGTAACTTTATCTGCTGTGTAACTGATGCAGTACATCAGTCACAAATGACTGACTGACATTACTCATCTTACCTTTCCAAAACTGTAATATTATTAGAAGTGAGGTACAATTCTTCAAGTGCTGGCCATCCTGGAGCACAAAGAAGAACCTAAGAGCAAAACTTCATTTAATATAACATAAGTTGGGAAAAATTACTCCAGAAATTATACTTTATGCAGATTTCCTCAGAACACGTTGCAAACAAGCCACACCTCCCCAAACCAGAGAAACAAGAACTATGCCTAGCCCTCCCTTTCTTCCAGCTGGCTCTTTCCTGTGTCTGGTTCTACCAGCACAGATGACATCAAGGGGGCTCTGCACAGTCACAGGACTTACAGTTGCAGGCTCAAGGCTAGTAGCTGCCCTACCTCAGGCTGCATGACCTGGAAACTGAGTTTACTTTATTCAGTAGGGTTGGAGTGATCAGATTTTCCCTATGATGAGATGAGGAAATGGTGGTTTACACACGACCGCTAACGGTTCTGGAACTTCTGCACATCTCATCAGTCTGGCAGTCTTTAAATGTCTTAATTTATCAGAGGTTGAAGGCTTCTTTGTCATGGGACTGTGCCAGCACACGAAACCACTAAAAACCAAGAACTGCATTAAGCCAGCACATACCCTGACGTTTTCAAAGACTCTAAAGAAAACAAATCAGTTCAAAAAGGCTACAAATTGAAGAGAGATGCATTTGTTTTAAATATTATGTCCTGAAATTACACAAAAATTATTATTTAACTTTATAAAGATTTATTTTTTGCAAACTTCTACAGCAGATAACACAACTTTTAAAAATAAACACAACAAAGCAATAGGAACCGCTGGCATAAACCCCAGTTTTGTATGTAATTGTGACAGTGTCAAAAATTTTGCAGTTTTAGCAAACGGAGTTCCATAAGCAGAAAACTGACTGGTTTTCTACAGATTTGTGCCCATGAGTCGCAAATTATTTTTTTCACTAAGATTTTTCTTGTGTGTATTCTCCAGAGTCAAGTGTTAGCTCATTCTGCTACTCCTTCCTTGGTTAGGAAACTTAGAAGGGCTCTTTCCTCCATCTACACTCCAATTTTCTTGGAACTTATAGGTAATAAATTATTTTTAAGCCCTCATCTCTTTCCAAAATGCGTTTGAAATTGGCTAGCAGATTCAAAGTTTTTGAGGTGTAAGAACACAGACATACACACGTACAGCATAATCACCTACAGCTTGTTTCTATAGGAGGTTACAAAGGTTACAAAGCTGTGAAGTTCAGAGATTCGACAATCAAATTCAATTTGTTATGTATATAGCTAACTGATTCTCCTATAAGTGTCCACTGTCCTAGACACCAACAAGCCTCCTTTCATCAGCTACTCTTAACGAATATTGAATATTAATTTTCTGTTACAGCTGTATGAAGTTATACAGCCGGATTTATATAAAACTGTCTCATTATATATACAATACGAAATATTAACAGTGAGATAGATCTCTTCAAGTGGCAGCATATGATTTGGGGCTCAACTGCTTCACACCCAAAAATATGAAACATCATCCTGCTGCTGTATCTGCAACACATGTAAACATAAACACAGATATAACAACTTTTCCTGCTCCAGAGCAAGAGCAATACTGGAAACACCAGTATTTTCTCTCTTTAATTTGGATAGTGTTTCCCTATGTCCACCAGAAAGACCAAACCAGTTTATCTACTGCTGACGAGGAAGAATGAAAAGAAGCCAGCAGAGTCGAGAGAAATCAGGTGCATGTTCACTACAGAGAGAACCTTTGGGGGATTCCCCCACAAAAGCCCCACCTGGTGATGGATGGAATAGAAAAACTGCACAAAACTGAAGGATCAGAAGATTTCAATAGACTGACCAAATGAGCAGAAAATTGCCAAAACCAAACGACAGTCACATCACAAGTCTAAGAAACTCAAATTGATGAATTTTCAACTATTGCTTAAAACAGCTTCTATACAGAAACAGAAGTTCATAGATCTGACACTGAATTAACACTCAGGAAAGATCAGGGGCTTGTTGTGGATGGCTGCTGGGGAGGTTGGGACGAATAGCCAGTGAGTGGCCCCTGCTGATCAAAAAAGAAAAATGGAGATCCAAGACTTACTGCAAAAGAAATAAAGACAACAAGAAACAATTGTCACCATGTAAGCCCATGATGTTCTTATATTTTCAGTTTCTTTATCCCAGGAAGCAAATAATATAAATGAGAAAGGTACAAAGAAGCTTGGCAAGAATCATGAAAGCTATGAAACAGAGAATAGCTGCTCTCAGTTACTTGCACACAAAATATTGGGAATTATTAAATTAAATTATCAGCAAGCTCAAAAATGAAACAGGGTATTTCTTCATACAGCACATAATTAAACTGATATTAAAAGATGTAGACATCAAAATTTTCAAAGGGGTTCTTCATACAGCTAGATAAATCATGAAACAAAAAACCCACAAAGATTAATTAAATACAGATATACAGCCTCCAGCTCAGGAAGCCCCAGAATTCCAGATTACTTCATAACCATACGCTTGCACTTTGCCTAGAATTTTTACAAACTACCCGCTACTTGCCACTGTCAGAAACATGATCCTGCACCTCTGCTCTAACCCAGATTCTTCTTTTACCCTGTATAATAGCAGATTATTTTATAAATAAGATCTTAGTTTGAAAACAGAATGACAAATATAACATTAGGATCTAAAATGCTGAATAAGAAAAAATTGTTTTGGAGCCATAAATATGAATTCATTCCTCTCAAATATATTAATGCAATTTCTAAGTCAATGTTTGCTAACTGTAAGATATTTTATGGGATATCTTTCCCCCTTGAAAGTTATATGTTACATTTTGAACAATCAATTGACAATTATACAGTCATAAACTCTTTACTGATATATTAATAGAAATCTCAGATGTATTCAGATATATGCATACAATAAACTAATGAAAGAACTTTTTGGAAAACTGATGCTCAAGGCATGTAAATATGGAGTCAGGCATAATTGCGTAACGGTTAAGCATGTCCCTCTACTGTGAAAAATATTTCAAAACAGAGGAACAAATGAGAAAAAACAACAAGTCTTCTCTTCTTTTTTAAACTATCTCCATGCCATATATTCTTATATATGGCAATAAGTTATTTTGAAATGCTGTTCACCGTTAAATTGTTTTAATTTTAATTAAAATATTTCTAGGATTTTCAGACTTTGCTTACATTCCCATTGACAGTCCCTGTAATTCTCTTTTGCCTGGATCATATTCATTATTATTTTCTGTTAAAAAGTTGACTTTTCAAAGTAACTCCCCGTATAGCTTAAGCAGCAACATTTTCAAGTGGTTTGGTCACAGAGTACTAATGTCAGGTAGGTCCCTGTATTTCTTCCCTTTTTGATTGGCTTCCCTGGAACACAGGCTTATGTCTCGCCACTTATAAGAGAATTAATTGAACAAATTTTAATTTTATAAAAGAGATTTCTGAACCAAAAATGTCTTTACCGCCTCTGATGAACCATCAGCTAGAGCAGAGTTTTAAAAACAAATGCAAAAGCTACCTAATTTTAAACTGCTCTGACAAACCTGGGGCTTCTCTCTGAAACCTAGTTACCCCTAGAGAGCTCTAATCTGCCCAAAGCAATGGCTCCAACCAGCCTTTTGGCCACCCTGCCATGGAGGAGAGCTGCTGGCAGCTGCCGTCATTTTAAATGCCACAATGCACAGATTTACTCCGATGAGCACTAAATGACATTCAGAATGTTTGTAGCCACTTCATTCTTCCATTCACTGCACCATTTGTATTGCTGCTGTTATGGAAGGACTACCAACTGTCTTAGCATAAACCCCACTGATGGTTTAAGAGCACAGTGAATAGACACTAAACAAAAATATGGCAACGACCCTCCTCTAGCCTTGCTGCAGGAAAAGAGAATGAAGAAGTTTCTCTCTACTCAAACCCCAGTTTTGGTAAGCGCTCTATAACTGCATAGTGGCTGGCAGCAAAAATCTGAAAATTCAGGTAATTTCACTATGCAGTACATACATAATCTGCCCCCCTGAGAAATCCAAATAATGGGCTGGAATTTACAAGCCGTTATAAGTAACACAGCACTACTGAGATGTGCTTCATAAACCCCATCTCTGAAAAACGGCCCACTGCTAACATATTTGACACAGGACTTCATTCTTAATAAGATATCATATTAGGGGAGAGTCATTTAAATATTTGCATGTTTCAGTCCCTGAAACAAGTCAGAGCTTTGTTTTTTTCTGTGCTATATCTGCATTGCACATACCCAGGCATCACGTATTTCAAGAATTGTCAGTATGTACAAAGACACTAAGCCAACCTCCTGCTGATGCAAAGCGATGCCAAAACAAGTACTTCGTGTCATAATGACATATGCTCTTTCCATTTGCATTTGTCCTATTACATGCACAAAAATACAGATAACACCATTAATAACTACAAGGAAACAAAAAGTTTTCATTCACACAAACCTTTGGGACATACAGTTGTATTATACTCCAACTGCTTTATCTTGACTTGCTGTTTACATATGTAGATGAAGTTAAATGTTTCATATTAGACTCCTGTGCCAAGCGAACTTCCTACATAGCGTATGAACTACATTAGTTACTATGTACCTAATACAGTTACACCACAGCACCTTTTCTAAGGATGATTACATTTCAGTAGAATACAATGCATGAATGTTTATTGTGCTTTCCTTACCTCAAAAACCTTACAATATAAATAAAAACAAAACCAGGAAAGCTTATTACCTCTGTCCATGTTATCTCAGTTTGATTAAGTGCCAGAATCCTCAATTTTGAAAATACACTGGATACAGACGTTGATGTAGCTGGAAATTTCATTTTGTTTTCACTGTGTGAAAAGAATAATTATTAGTAGAAAGAATAATTGCATTGATTTAAGTCACTAATTTGGAATTACACATTAAAGACAAAAACAATTTACACAAAAAATTTTAAAAGTCACTGCCAAGGTGTCACATATTTTAAAATATTATAAAATATCCTAGTTGTATTCAAATGAACTCTTTCCTAATTTACTTTCCAACTTCATGAATGCATATTTATTCATCTGTGGCCTCCTTCCCCCCTTTTCCTCCCCTAACTTTTGAATATAAAAAGAATTATTTTCATTAATATCACATGAAACAAAGTCAGATTTTAGGCTTAAACTCTTTAGTGTTGATTGAAAATAAAGAGCCTACATGACTACCCAGACCCCAGTAAAACAAAAGGATGTAAAATCCACTCTCAATAGCAAAATATCACTACAAAGTAGTTAAAAGATTCTGAAATCTGCAGTCCTCAAATTAGTTTTCATCACTCAACCCCAAACAAAAGTTTTTATTTCTTTTCTAAGGTCTGATCCACCTGCATATTACGGTAAAAATCTCTCAGTGTAGTTACACTCACATACTTATGGGTTAAATTTCCAGTTAAACAAGCTCTTGGAGAGCTGGTGGATGGCTAATCCCTTTTATTCTTCCTCCAACATTCCTTGCACAAAAAATTAAGTAACAGACTTACCTCCTAATGTCTTTCTTTTTTAAAGTAAACAGAAGGTCAAAACAATAAAAACCAAATTCAGACTATTTCAGTTTGTAGTCATAAGTGTCAGACTCCAGCATCAATCCCATTTTGCTTTCCAATTTTATTACAAATAACTTCTGAAAACCCTTCAGTCTAGACTACGCTTCTCAACAATGAAAAACTGAAAAAATTATTCTAGGTGAATTAAAATAAATTCTCTGTATTCTCATACATGCTGATAATAATAAATCATGACAAAATATGCTCTAGGCAGTTAGATTTACAATTAACACCCAAGTTGCAAACAGATGTTCAGTGCTAAATTTTGAAGAAAATGGAACACCTTCAACTATTTTAAAAATACATTTTTGTCACATTAACTGCAAGAACAAGTACAAAAACTGGGGTCACTTGTTTATTAAATTAACTTGGTATTTATTTCAATTTAGCTTGCATCACTTTCAATTGTTTTAGCTACATTGTGTGTACTGTACAACGAAGGCTTTTGAAGCTGCTAATCTCAACACAGATCTCCAAGACTCTCAAAAAAAGTCATATTTTAGGTTTCTGCCTTCAGTCCTTTTGCCCTGCTGCAGTGTTCAATGACTACTAGTACAACCTCCAAAACAGCTGAACAACTCTGCTGAAAGAGTCAGCACTCAAGGTGCTAACCTTGACAATAAAACAAACTTCCTGAAGCTGCAGCTGTAACATTAACTTCTCAAAATTAGTGGTTTAGGCTACTACCTATTTACAAACTTTAATCCGTAGTGTTAGTTCACACCAAAGAATTGTTCTGGCATGCACCAGCTACAGTGTATAGATGCATACTAGAAATGTTCTTTATTTTAGAATTATTTTGTGATTTCTTTCTTGTCTTGATGGAACTGCAGCTTTATTTAACAACAACCTCCCTCCTTTTCCAATGTCATCACTGTACAAGAGATTTTCCTCAAGGTCTGTCACCATGATCCACAGTTCTTATCTGCACCATTTCAGGACAGGAATTTACTGAAGGTGTGGTTAAAGCATTATGAGTACTTTAGTTTGGTGTCAAGACATTGGTGGTAAAGCACCACTCTTAAACTAAAGTGGGCTCCTACATAAAGACTTGCCTGGGCAGTCAGAATATATCAGCAATAATAAAAAGCAGAGATAAAGTCTTAAGACACTTGGAATGGCTTTAAAAGAAAATAAATATATATTTAACTTTACAGTTTTTCTATGTAGAAAAAAATTTCTAAGCTCATGCAAAAAAAACCAAACGGGTTTGCAAACCCAGAAGGCAAACAGATAGCTACTGCTAAACCTAACTAAAAAATGCTAAGGGAGATTTTTAAGTGATAAGGATGTGTTACTAGTACTTTCGCAGGCAGGCTACAAACTCCTGCAGCAGTGTCACCTCAAGGTCTTGGCTTCTTCTGAGGGGCCTGTCTGCCAGCGGAGTCCCCACACCCTGCCAGTGCCATGCAGACCCTACACACAAGTACCCAGAGTCTCACCTGCTGCACACACAGGCAGCAGTTTGGCTATGTCTGCTGGGAAGGTGGTCTGCTTGCTGCAAACGAGAATCACTGCACAGATGCAATGTGGATGCATACACATGTTAAGTCAGCTCTGCCTTGGGGCAAACTAAGCTTTAGAATCAAGAGAATTAGTTGTCATAGATGTCACAAAAGTGTGTAAGGGCATCTTATGATGCTGTAAACCTAAGTGTCTATACTCCCTGTCTCCTCATTTCTATAAAAGCAGACTGAAGGTAAAAAAAATACTCAGAGTAACTGCTTAAAAGAGACTGCAGCACACTGTAAAAAGCCATAATGTGTTTTAATCCAGTCTCCCTAGCCAACAAGCCAATTTGCATAAAAATAATGCAATCTGTTATGTAGAACACATTGACAAATGCCTAAATCCCTGTAAATGTTTAATGGCTGAAATCTGTATTCTATTTTTCAGACAACTGTAATTTTTCTAATTTTACAAAACTCCAGTCAACATCCATCTGTCCCAAGCACTTCTCCAGAATTTAGTTTTACATAGATGCTAAACTCCTAGGGTTCTAGCCTTTCCTTGAAAAGGGATGTCTGAAAAATACAGCACACATATGAGTTGTTTAAGCACCAGATTTAAAAAAAAAAAAAAAGTATTGACAAGTATTTAAAAACTTAGCTCCCATTAAAATGAGTATTGAGGCATCCAGCTACCTTTAGAAAGCTGACCCCATATCTAGAAGACCTTCTTCTTTTTTGTCCCCACCCCAAAGGAACAGAAACCCAAATATGAATATTTATACCTGATATTAAGTGTTTCCAGATTTTGAACTTGAGAAGCAATAGCTGTTACTGTCTCCCAAGATGATATCAGATTTTTTGATAGATTTATATGCCTGATATCTGAAATTTCATATTAGGAAAAAGAAACTTATCTCAAATCTGAACTTCCTTTTTCAGAAATCAGAATTAGGGTTTGTTTCTGAATCAAATAAACAGAAATAGATTACACTTGTTTGGGCTAAGAGATACTACTGATCAGTTACAGCAAACTTTATTTTGATTTGTGGTATGGAAAAGCCTTATAGTTTTATAAAGCAGCTTAACTTTACAAATCTTAAAATGGATTAATTTCTGTATTGACAGCAACTCTTACCAGTCCTTATAAATGAACAAATACTACACTGCAACATGCAGCATATTGAATACATTATTTACTATATATTGGAAACCTCTGGTGCCCACAGAACATATCAGTTGTATTTTTATGGGGTTGTCTATTCTAGAGTTAAATTTAAAAAAAACCCATTGCTGGAGCCTTCTGAAATTGCAGTCACAGTAGCAACCTATGACAATATCTCTATTTTTATCCACAATTTGCATTCCCTCTCAAAAACTGTAGGTGTCTACTTTTTAACTCTGTAAATATTGCATTAAGCTTCTAAATATAAACTGCAGTTTTCAACATTTTTTTTTTTATAAAAGGATACAAATATCGTTCATTGAAGTGAACACTTGGAATGCTAAAATATGTACTTTATTTGTGGTACCACGCAATATACTAAAAAAGGATACTAGTACATGTTCTGCTGATTTCCTCTTTCTGACCAGCATGGCTCACTGCACACTCACGCACTGAGATATCTACCAGCTGGTTCAGTTGGCTAAATGAGAAAGAACATTCTGTTAAGTAATCTTTAAACAGAAATAGCTATGTTATATAAATACCTGGTTGTACAACTAGATAATATCCTTTTCATACATACCGTCTCCTTTAGAATTAGCAACATGCAGATTGCTACACTGCAGTATCTTTCTTGCTCGAAAACAGACACATCTGCTCTATTTTTTGCCTTTACATTGCTACTGAACGATTTATTTCTGAGACCAAAATAGGTCTGGTTGGACCACAACCCCCACCCCCCCAAAAAAAAACCCCAACCAACCCTCAATCCAACTGAAAAAAGTGATAAAAGAGACAAAATATAGCTATGCAAACTGGAATTTAATCAGAGGTTCCAAGTTAAAAAGGTTTCTTGTAATACACCTTTTGCAAGAGGTTCTAAGTTATTTGGGCATTCTTTATATCACTTATCAAAAAAGACAAAAAAAAAATAAATATTTTTGACTGCTTGGTATGTTCTGGGAGGCAAAGGGAGAATAGTTGTGGAATATCTGCTCAGAAGGAGACCGCCACCTACTGAACTGATACCTCTGTACTGCTGGAGGTCAATAAAAGGGCAATCTATTACACATCATTAAGTTACTTCCTTTCTCACCCCTCCAGATGAATGAGCACGACACAAACTGACTGAAAAACTTCTTCACTAGCAGTATAGTGACTTTCTGCCTTCCCTCTCTTAGTTACAAAGTCATTGCTGATATGAGTAAACAACGATGAAATAATACTGTACAATATTAAGAAAATATTAAAATACTTCTATTTAAAAAGGACCATGCAAGTGTATAATGATTGCCAATGTCATGATAATTTATCTCACTCATTCCTCCCAAAATATCATCACCTACTTTGTGAAATCAAAATGAGGATTGTGAGCACTCAAACATGACATAATCCCAGTTCCTATCTGTAAAACAGGTGAATTATGATGTCACAATAGGAAGATTTGTTGTCTCTTCCACCATAGTGCAGTTTGGCTTACTTTTAGAGATACGACAATATTATATGCCAGGCAGTCAGCTCCCTTTCCTTACAGTTGAACTAGACTAATCAATCGCTAAGACTGTATCTTAGCTTTTCATATATTACACTTGCCTTTGTTGTTCTGCAATAGAATCCATGCCAACAAATTCCACAGTCTTCTTTCCAAATACTAATGTATTCTCTGTCCCATGTTGAACATCTTGCTCATCATTCAATCCATACCGATCCTTTACTGCAGTTAGAAAATCTACTCCAAAATTTGCCTTGTTTGGCCGGATAAACGACCCTCCTCTAGGATGCCTAGAACAGAGCAGACAGGAAAAGGTGAAATTAAAAGTTATTATAAGAATGATTAGCCTCAGAAGTACTAATTATTAATTACTTTTTTAAAATACAGGGAATGAAAGAGTCAAAAGGCACTTCTACAGGCAAATTTTAGACATCACTTTTCCCACTCAGTGAGACCAGGTAGGACTTGCAAAGTATCTTTGATAGCATTTGACCAACAAGTTCACACTGGGAGATGCCACGAGAACTGAAGCACCAGATCTCCAAATGTACTTACACATCAAAATTACAATGTCAGTGCCATTATTAGAAATAATGGCTCTGTTGTTTTCAAACTCATTATGAACTCAGTTTTCCCAGAAAATTAAGTTTCTGCCTATGGATAGACACAGTTACCTAAATCATACAACATATGTGTCTGGAGTCTTGCCACAGCCTAAGGCCCATAGGAGTACTCAGAACAGTCATTGCCTCATTATATTTGACTTGAACAATTCATTTGTAATTCTAAGAGAATGAAGCCTTTTCCTTCCATCCACACAAATGAAACAAGATGCAAACTGTATCACTTGGAACTCTCATACAAACTCAAGCTTTTAAAAATTCTGACACTGACTCAGTAACAATTTTGAAATTGAATATTCAACAGATTTATCCAGCTAATGTATGTTCTATACAGTCCTGTGAAATTTCTTAAGATTTCTTGAGCACTGAAAAAACTTTGTTGTATGACAATTCCTTGCCAGGCAATTGCTTTGACAATTTCTATCAAAGTTAGCAAGGAAACACAGTATCTAGGAAGAACTGGGAGACAAGTTGTGGGAATGGTATCACAGAGCAGATGGAGGATCTGATAGGAGGATCAGCCAGAAAACAGCAGGAAGAAAATTGGTAGTTATGATTACCTGTCTGCCTTCCAGCTGAGAAGAATACAGACTTTGGTTGGAAAGTACCCAGGAGGAAGAAATCACTTATGTAAATAAAACTCCTCTTTTCAAAACAGCATGTAAACGTCAAGTGGCTAATTAGCAAACCACAATATAAACCACCAACTCTACAGAGTTCAAAATTCTCTCAGAAAAACAGTAACTTGAATCCTATGGCCCTATTACAAGTAGATGGAATAGCTTGGGCGCAATATATTCACATTTTTATTAAAAAATCAGTACTGGAAATCACCTGTGCCAGTTTCATTCATTAACATTTCTAATACTTATTTAAGTACTCTCATATCCTAAAGAAGAAACTGGGTAGAAACTAGATATTATTTACTTTAAAAATATTTTCAGTCTAGTTTTGTAGTGACTAAGTTTAGAGCGCAATGATTACAAAACAAGCAGAAAGGCATCCTCTTAGAGAACATAAATCCATTGTGCACTTTCATGTTCGATAAGCATTTTCAGTTCTCTACATTTTTAATCCAGTAGCCTTCTCTTAAGTCTTTTCTTCCATTCCTATGAAGTTCTTCATAGCTTGCAAACGTTTGGCTACTTTAAAAGTTAAACTTCCAAAATGTAAAAATTATATGATTCTTTCTTAACACCACTTCTTAAAACAGTAAATGACATTTTCACCATCTTAACTATAACATCTCTTACCTGTGATATATATCACTTTTGCATTTAAATAAGTCAAACAGCTTCACAGATGGCAGATAATGCAGGATTCTCCTTGGGGCTTTAGAAAGAAAACTTGTACTCTTGTCCATCTGTAATTCACCCTAGGTCCTGCTGTATGTTAATTCTGACATTCTGTTAATTCTGACAGTTCTGCTACTTTTCTTCCTCTGCACTCCCCAAACCTCTCACCAGAGCTAATCTAGACCCCCACATCTGCATCCCTCCTGTCATGCCACTTATCCCTGGTGTAGCCAAGCCCTTTGGGTCTCTCTCCATCACCATACCCATTCCAAAGCCTGTTTCTGTCCTCTCAGGTCACCATTTCTATTGGCATCTCCTTCCTCATTGTCTTTGCAGAAGCCAGTTCTATCCCTAGGAAAAAATGCAAAGGAAACTAGCTGCCTTGCCCCATGTCATTTGAAGCTACAGGCAAAGTACGGTGCATTTCTCTCTCTCAAGACCCTTCTATTTTTTTGTTTTGATCATAACAAGATCACAGGGTTTTCTCTCTCCTGTTCCTACCACTTCCAAGCACTATGCATGCTATCTTACCTAATGTATACTCAAACCCATTCCATAGCCTAAGTTTCTTTTTCAGTTCCATCCTATTAATTTGATCTACTTTTTCAAGAAGTGTCAGAGAGAAGGACAGAAAAGGAGACTACAATGGGAATCTATTTTCAGGCAAAATGATCGTGTGTTCAAGGAGAGAGGTCACTTACCTGTAACTCGTTTTCCCTAAAATACCCTGCCTGTATTATCTTTCACACTAGGGAATATGAACTGTACAAGCCATATGTACATATCAAACAACTAATGTACAGCACCTGGACTCATGAAAAAGCACACCTATTAGCATCAGTCTCCATAACTGGGAACTAAACAGATAAACCCTAATCCAAAGAGACATCCAGCATGCATATCATGAGATGGAAGACCTTACAGACTACTGATCAACCTGACTTAAGCTGAATGTTCAGAATTCTAAGAACAGGGATTTTGCTCCCATGTGTGTAAAGTGTCCTGCAGCCAGGACAATACACTGTGCAGAAATGAAGTGGTAGAGGATATGCCCCAATTTCCTTAAGCAGAAAATCTGGAATATGCCCAAGTGGGGCTCTGACAACCAGCTGGCTCTGGTTAATACTGACTCTTCTTACTGTCTTTTAAAATAGAGAAGTTGACCCCAATCTCAGAAGTCAGCTTGTAGGACACTTCCTATTCATGATTCAGTAGCCTGAAGCAATACAGCCCATCTGCTAGCATGCCCAGGGCCTTTCAAAGATATTTATTAAAATTTAGATTTGCTATCATCTTCCACTGGCTAACCATTTCCCTGAACAAAGAGGAAATTTTACATCATTCTTCTTTGCTAATGTAAAATGAAGTGGTGGCACTGCTCACCGTTACAGGTACATGATGGCTCTTCATATGCCCGAGAAACGTCACACATGTACACTTCTCAGTACCTGAAGAATAATGCAGTAGTACATAAACTGTGTTCTGCCAACACATACTTGGGCTGTCTGACTGCAGAAGGAAGCTTCTGAGCCAAGGAGAGAGATCTCAGCTTTATCAGCCTAGACAGTAAAGGTGAATGGAAAAGCTTCTTTGCCCAGTATTGGCTGTTTGCAATGATTATCTCAAGGCAATTAACATCATGACTGGGGCACACACACTGTAAAGCTCATAAGGTGTCATAAAACATAGGCGGTTGAATTCATGCATGTCTTTTCTAGATACACTCCAAACAGATCTCTTCCTTTTAGGGGAAGGTGCTCAACAGACCAGACTTCTTTTAGAAGAATCTACACACTGCAGTAAAGAAAACCCTTCAAGTTTTAGAACAGCCTGTGGCAGCTGTGGCATCAAACAACGCTTAAAAGTGACACCTAACACTAATCTGCTATGGTGTATCAAATTCCTGACTGCACAGCAGAAGCTTTGCAAACATCAGCAAGTTCGTGCAAGTTTACCTTAGTCAAACAGACATGAAAGCTGAGTCTGAGCTTCCACAAAACAAGGAAAGAAAGGCAGACATCTGCAGTTCCAGATGCTACCTTAAGGTTCTGCTGGTGCACAGGACATTCCCTAACCACTCTTCAAACAGTTGTTTCAACACTGTTCTACTGACAGCAGAGAGCAGAATTCTCTGATGGGTACAGTGACACACAGTGAAACAATCACAACTTCCTAACAGAGACCTTCTGAGGCTAAAACGAATTTTGGGAACACACTCTCCCCTTGCTAAATGGCAATCACTTTTTCTTCCTAGACACTAAAATGATATTGACATATTCCTGTATTTGAAGAGTTTCTTTATGCTCTAAGTAGATGTTCCCAGAGGTGAACCTGTCATCCTCAAAGGAGAGATAGCCTAATTTAATATAAACAGATCTTCTTTTGGGCAGGAACATAAATCTCATGGAAACAGTCACATCTGACTGGTCACAATTGCTGTCTGTAAATTTAAAAACATATCCATATGCAACTTATAAAACTCACTGAAGAAGGAAAAACTGAAAACATGTAATGCCTTTGCCAGGATAACTTGGCATTCCAGGACTACACAAATATACAAAAGTCAAAGTTCCCACCAGAAGAAAAATTAATAGCACAAAGTGGGGAAAACGGCCACAAAGATCTGAGAAGCAACTGCAATTCTGCCAGGCTGAAAACATTACAGAAACAAACTCCCTCCATTTCTCTGGCTTGCTGTGAAAGCTAAACCTAGTAACAGTATCTGCTGAAGTATCAAGATTCCTCAGGAAAGTGATCTGTGAAGAACAAAACATATTCTTTAGCAGGGGCCGAACGTGTTCCTTTCAATTATGACTCAAAGTACTCTAAATGTATGATACAGCAGAATGTTACTCCCATCTTGTGAGGTAAGCAGAGAAATATGTCATCTACTGCTGGGGAACCCACACATCTCCCCCAGCAAAATAGCAAGGATAAAACCAGCTGCTAAAATAGCAATGCCTGTGTAAACACTATGTGTGAACAGAATACCCAAAACTGACTGAGAGGAGGGCTAAGGAGGAAGATGACCCTTCTGCAGATTAAATAGGGGGTGGGAAGGACTCCGCTTCATGGAAAGCATAAAAGCAGCTTGAACATCTGTAACTGTAAGGAGAGAGATAAGGATACCAGAGCAGCAGCCAAAAACTGGTTCGATGCCATCAAAAGTCACCCCACCAGCAGCACACCTCTGCCTAGGCCAGGCAGAGCTGCCTCCTGGCCAGATAACGAGGTGAGCCTGCGTCTGGCAAGGAGAGACATCGTGGGGAAGCAACATATAGGCCCCACATCTCAGCGTGCACCTGTGGCCTCGGGGGTGCTTTCTACCAGCCTGCACGTTAATAGAGTGCAGGAAGCCGCGTGGGGACACAGAAGCTGGAGCACCCATGTCTCCCACAGGAGGCGTGTGCTGCCAAGGCACTTGTGTTCCCAGGGGAGGTGTGTGCACTTGTAATCCACAACTCCCAGGAGAGCGCATGTGTATGTGTGTTTATTAGTCATTTATTATTATTCACACAGTATAGCTGTGTGAATGGATTTGTGGGACAAGGACCTATTTGAAAGCATACTCATGTTTCAAAAGCTGAATATGAATTTTAGCATTATTTTAAGGCTTGATTACACCTCATTTCTCTTGAAAGATTGTAGAGCACAGCTTATTTTAATTACATGATACACTACTGCAACTGACAGCTAAAATAATAGCTTCCTCAGTTATTAGGAAACAAGACTTTATTATCAGGAAAAAAAAATAATCACAAAAATGCCACTAGAATACGCATTGCCATTTCCAGCTAATCCAGTGTTGATGAACATGCTCATGATGTCAGCATATCTTAAAGTATGGCTGTTTTGTCCTTTGGTTCTCACATTCTTAAGAAGTTTAATTAGAAAAACATAATATATGACCCAGATAAACATACTGCCATGAAAAATAGAAGTTTAGGTCATATTTCCAAAAAACTTAGTACAAAGATCACATACAGCTGTAAGCAGACCTACTGATTTACCCAAATAAAGACTACAAAGAAGATCCTCTGGTAATGAGAACCTCAAATTCTGTTTTATTTCTTTCTTACAATCTCATTTTCAAATGTTACTCTGAAAGATTTATTACTTTTTTTTAAAAAGCATTCTTTTCAAAATTACCTTTAAAAAATGTTAAAATATCTTTAATTGCATTTGTTCACAGTATAAGCTACTCCATCAGCTGCTTCTGCTTATTAGAATTCAGGGAGTGAGCAAAGTAGGCTTGTAAGCAAAGAATACTACCAATAAGGTTTAAGGAAAAAAAATATATATCTGTATATACATATATAAAGAAACATAATCCCACCCCCCCAGTAGTAGTAAAGAGGTGACATTTTAGGTTGTGGGGTTTCTTTTTTTTAAACATCTTTTTTGATAAGCTAAGGTAACCATTTTTTACTTAAGTTTGCCTATGTCTTCACAATTGGTACATGAACTACAAACAAGTCTGCACACAGAAAGTTATGTCCATGAGTCATGGCTGATTGCTAGAATTATTATTTATTCTCTTAGACTCTACAAGGACTGTCTCTGATTAGAACAAAGCAGAGTACAACGAACAGGTATCGTAAGAACAACATGTTTAAAGATCACTACATTTAAATTTGTTATGGGTATATGCAGCTTCACTCAAAAAGTTGATTCTTACAACAAGAATTGAGATCACATCTCCTGGGAGCACACTAATGGTTGCTAGAAAAGCAAGAGTCTATACACATAATATATAAGTATTATACACACACAAATGTAAAGCACTCAGGTTTCTGAAAAAACATCCACGTGTTCAGTTGCTTCTTCTGTCCAGAGACATTTGGAATGGGCAGCCAGCTACCTTTGTTATTTCTCCTACAGCAGACTATAACTAGCTTCAGCTTGGAAACTGCTTCAATTAAATTCAAAGCATTTAAGATGCAACTTCTGCTAATACATTAATTCAAACGACATGGCTGCTCTAAGACCACAATTTCCAATTCTTTAGCTAAGAAAAATCCAGCAATGTTGATTTTTTTTTTGTATTAAGTGTGCTTATCCTCCTCAAACCTTGCTCTATTATTATTATTATTATTATTAGATACAAGTGAAAAATATCATCTTCAGAGGTGTTTTTTTTCTTTATTTTTCTAAAGAACAGATAATGAATTTTATGAACTGCTAATGAATTTTATTCTTTAACAAGCCCCAAACTAGTGTCAGGTCTCAATACAAATACAGCAGCCTCCTTTCACAGAATCACAGAATGGTAGGGGTTGGAAGGGACCTCCAGAGATCACCTTGTCCAACCCCCCTGCGTGAGCAGGCACACCTAGAGCAGGGGGCACAGAACCGCGTCCAGGCAGGGTTTGAATGTCTCCAGGGAAGAAGACTCCACAGCCTCTCTGGGCAGCCTGTGCCACTGCTCTGGCACCCTCACAGGAAAGAAGTTTTTCCTCATATTTAAGTGGAACTTCCTGTGTTCCAACTTGTGCCCATTGCCCCTTGTCCTGTCGTCGGGCACCACTGAAAGAGTCCAGTCCCATCCTCTTGACACCCACCCCTCAGATACTTATAAGCATTGATGAGATCCCCCTCAGTCTTCTCTTGTCCAGGCTGAACAAACCCAGGTCTCTCAGCCTTTCCTCATAAGGGAGATGCTCCAGTCCCCTGATCATCTTGGTACCTCTCATCTTGCTACCTCTGGGAATTCCATTTGTCTCCAGAAGACCTTTTGGCAGATAGAAAACTAGACCTACTTTCCCCATAATATAGGAAGAATAATTTTAATCTCCTTTTTTTTTTCTTCAATGTGACATTTTACAGCAACAGTTCTAAGTCCCTTCCATATCATATTCCTGTATTCAGACAGGAGAAAGTGACAAGACTCATCTACTCAAAAATGGAAATGATCACAATTTTCACAAGCTGAACACACATGCTCAAAGGTTAGCAAACATATGCACCATTCCTAGATGCTGTTAATTATTCTTTTGGAGGAAATTGTCATGACACATTTTCTCTGTTGAATCATCCATTGAGAGCAAAACAAAGTACATGTACAAATACACTACCTCTGGCTCTGGAAAATTTTTTGAACCATGACTAGCCAAAGCTAGTGAGACTCTGGAAAACTGTCACTACACACTTTTCTTGTTTTTTCACGCTTCTCCAGTCATCTGCTATTAGCCGATGTCAGAGGCAGGAAACTAAGCAAGACAAATCTTTGGACTGACTTCATCCAGCTATTCTTATGGCTTTCATTTACATGCAAGTTGAAAAAAAAAAAAAGATGATTTGCTTATCCTCTCATGATTTGCTTATCCTCTCATTGATGGCTTTAACTTTTTCAAGATAATTAACATGAGGAATTAATTTCAGAGAAAAGTCTTCTTATATTTTCCAACAAACCAAAACAAAAACACATTCAAAAGCAAGACCACAGATAATTTTTAGTTTATTTTCTTGGTTTGTCACTTTCTTTCATGTTTTCAAAAGCCTCCTATTAATTCTGAGTGCTCACTGTCACAGGATTTGATTTATATTAGATCCATTTCACTTGAATGAGCACTTGAACAGTTAGGAACAAACTGTAATCAAACCGCCCTTTTACAGTTATTACCAGCCTTGGAAAGGAGGTGGAAAAAGACCTAGAAATCTCTCCATTTCATCTCATTAATGTAAGACTGGCTGTAATCCAGTGGTCAAAACAAACATCCATGTAACACCACATCCTTTCTCCAAAAGCTGCCAATAGAAAATAGTGGGGAAAAATATGACAACAGGGCAAGTATTTTATAGACAAGAATAGTCTCTCATGCTTCACCACTTCAGTGCTCAGGAACTTACTGAGCTAGAAGCCCTTAGTATTTAAGAGCCATTGATGACTTTTCTTCGATGAATTCATCCAGTTATTTTTCTAAATCACAAACTTTTAGCTGCTGCGGTGTCCTCTGACATGGAAATCAACAGCTTGCTGCTGTTAGCATCAACCCTAGAGTCCTATATTTCCCAATTTCAAACATGTTAAGTGCTGGAGTCTTTAAACTTAATCATAATGCATGTATATACTTAAAAAACCCCACACAACTATGCAGTGTTTTGCATGTATTAAACGCAAGCAAACATACTTAACAATTCCTCAGTGATACGAGTATAATCCAAGTCGTTATCAGGAACTTGGTATTTTCCCATAACAAGATACATGCAAGTCCTCTTAAGTCCAAATCTAAACTATATTTGAGACAGTTAATATGGACCAATATTTCATTTCAGAATTACCTAAGGTAGGTAAGTAGGAAATACCGATTTCCTTACTAAAGTAGACAGTCTAAACCTACTAAAGATAATATTAATAACATCCAAAAGTCACATTGGATTACACACCTCTGAAAACATGACTTGTATTGAAGGGTGGATGTCAGGAGGATGGGACTGGACTCTTCTCAATGGTGCCCGACGACAGGACAAGGGGCAATGGGCACAAGTTGGAACACAGGAGGTTCCACTTAAATAAGAGGAAAAACTTCTTTCCTGTGAGGGTGCCAGAGCAGTGGCACAGGCTGCCCAGAGAGGCTGTGGAGTCTCCTTCCCTGGAGACATTCAAACCCCGCCTGGACGCGGTCCTGTGCCCCCTGCTCTAGGTGTGCCTGCTCACGCAGGGGGGCTGGACAAGGTGATCTCTGGAGGTCCCTTCCAACCCCTACCGTTCTGTGATTCTGTATTTTCTAAGTATTTACCATATCCTAATCCCTGTAACTGAATTAATAACAACACCACAGCCTTTCTGGCACAGCTAGTCACAGCATTCAGATTTATTATCTTTTTAATATCAGCTAACTGATAACAAAAGGGTTTGCCCTAAAAATTGAAAAAGGCCATTTTCCTATTACCATCTTGTCAATATGCATGACATACCAACACTGGGAATCAACTCACCTGCACTTAAAATACTGTGTTCCTTCATAGGTACCATCATGCTTTCCTCTCTGAGGATCATCCCATTCCACGCCAAGCCAAACACCTGAAAAATATGGTAGATACATTTTTAAAATTTATGGCCAAATTTCAAATATCATAGCCATAGAAATAATGGTTGGAAGAAACCTCTGAAGTTAGTCTTGCCTAACCTTCTCTCTCAAAGCAGGAGATTATCACCAGCACTAAAACAGGTCACTCAGGTAAGTCTTTACCAAGTTGATCTTGAAAATCTCCAAAGAGAAAGATTCCAACTTATCTGGCCAGCCTATTCCAGTGCTGCATTACTTCTGTAGAGGAAAAGTTTTTCCTGCTGTCCAATTTGAACCTTTCCAGACACAATTTGTGGCCATTGTCCCTTACTATATAATCTAATAGTAGTAAGAATTTGGCTATGTCATCTTTGTAACTGTCAACCAGCTGCAGGCAGCTATTAGATGCCACTTAATCTTCTCTTCACCACGTGAACCAAGCCCAGATCCCTCAACCTCTCTTCACAACACATGTATGTCGTCTATGCCCTTGACCACCCTGGCAGCCCCATTCTGGATTCTCTCAAGTTTATCCACATCCCCCTTGAATTGGTACAGTCCCACACCAGATACGTAATTCCAAGTGCAACCTTATCAAGAACCCCTGCCCCCAGAGGGGGATAACAGTCCTTCTTGAATCTCTTGGGCCCAAACCTAAAGTTCATAAAGCTTGCTCTGGGTTGCAATTCTATGTTTTGTCACATCAGCCAGCTGAGGGTGAACGCTATTCGTTATCTGAGACAGTGATGAATATGTTAAATAATACAGACTCCAGCATTTATTTCTGTTGTACTGGCCCATTACCAGATATCAAGTCATCAATTACCACTTTTCCGCTTGACAGACCTGTGGACTTTCAACCCACCTAACAATCCATTCATCTGCTTCTATCTCTCCAGCTTCCAAATAAGATTCTTTACAGAAAAACTGTTAAAAGACTTATTAAAGTAAAGAAGTATTAGATCCCCTGCTCTCCCTTTGTCCACCTTCCCAGTCATGTCATCACAGAAGGAAATTAGGTTTGCCAAGCACAACTTGTTCTTTACAAGTATCAACTACTGTCTTGTCCTTCATAGGCTTGAAAAGAGATTCCAAAGGAACATGCTACATGACCTTTCCAGGAACTGAAGTGAGGCTGATGAGTCTGCAGTTCCCTGGTCATCCTTCTTGCCTCTTCCAGAACTGTATGCAAGGCCACCTCCTTCCAAGCATCAGCAGTCTCCCCGTCCTGTCACCACAACTTTTCAAAGATGACATATAGTGCTCTCTCAATCAGACTGGTCAGATCTTTCAGCAAACTGGGCTGAGACTTATTTGTCCCCGTGAATTTGAATATGTTATCAAATGACCGCCTAGTCTGTTGATCTGCTGCTGCTGCCTGTGTCTCTCCTTCCCAGAGGGTGCCAGTACACAGAGATCAGGGCACAGACTGCTCATGAAAACTAATGGGAAAAGGAACGCACTAAGATCTTTGCACTGTAAGAAAAAAATTAACCGGTTTTAACCAAAAGTACCTCTTATGCTCCTTCTGACGACCGCCTTCTAAAAAACCCCAACAACTTCTCTAAATTAGAAGTTGCCATGTTTACACAAGAACAACGAGGAAAAAACAACTTGTAAATCGCCGCATTCTACTTGATAATTCTCTTTAAATGATGAGCAATTAGAATTCTGGAAACGGCCATTAAACGCAAAGGCTCTTTGCTATTGTGACGCTTACCCGCTGTAGGAGGAACGCCGCCCACGTAGCGCACCGTTGCGTACTCCGCGCCACACAGCACCCTCCGACCCGGCGCATCGGCCGGCACCGGGGCGCTCATCCCGGGAAAGCCAAGGCCGGAGCCGCCCGCAGGCCTGCCGGGACAGCGGCCGCCCCGGGACGCCCCGGCCGCGGGCGGGTGCCTCGGTGCCCAGCAGCCCGCCGGAGCCCGCCGCC
>VZTV01045662.1:282-16760 GCA_013400875.1 Anhinga rufa | reverse complement strand
TTCTTCAAAAAGCTTTGGCTTACTCATGGCAATTCAAGGACAGGCTTTTTTTTTTTTTAATAGCAACAAGCAGTTGCTTCAATTAAACTGTCATGGAGCAGCAGTTTTACTCAGAAGTCAGAAAAGAAACCATGACCTTTGTTAATTTAATTAACCAGCACACCTCACTGCAAGTCTTTTTGAGTAGAATATTTTAATTTGAATTATCTGTCAGAAAAACTATAACTTAAATGTACGAGTGTAAACGATACTTTCTGATGTTAAACTAAGCTTTCAAAATCTGTGCTAAATTGGGTAGGAAGTGAAAATACCGTACTGCATAGCTACTGTTCACTTTCCAAGTTCTCATTTTGCACACTACTACACACATGGTTGTTATGACTGTGGCGAGGGGGAGGAATAAGATGCACATCAGCTACAAATTTGGAATGAGAAAATCAGACCCACTGAAAAAACTTTTTCTTTTCTACTGTGAATGTATTCCAGATTAATGTGTATTGTGTGAGGGGGTAAATAATGCTAAATTGCTGTACTCTGGACAAAATGGCTAGCAACTTCTGCAATACACTGAAAGTACTGGAAGAAATCCTAGAGACTGTGTCATGAATACTTAGTGTACAATTCTTGTCTTCAATAGTGAGCATCAAGAACTTCTGAAGCAGATACAGGAGACTCAAGACTCCAAAGTTCGTGAAGACCTAGAACGGGAGCTGGATTGCCTTGTAAAACAAATGGAGATTAAAGAAGAACAAATATCCAAGCTGAAAAAGCATCAGGCTACTGTAAGAATAAGATGTAAACTCTCTAGCTAGTAACACTCTAGTTGAAAGGCTGCCACAACTCTGCCTCCTGTTGTCATTAACTAGATTGTCACTGGAATGCTTAAACCAGGATTTCCAGTATGGGTGATTAACTAGGCTGCTAGCTCAGTGTTCTTGTACCTCTGATTCCTTCTTTTGATCAAGAAAAAGTGCTTACAGCTGGCAGCTAGGTATGTATGCTAGTGGGAAAACTTCCTGCCCTGTAGCAGTTCTGCAATACAGAGCTGGGTTGCTCAGTCTGTCACTTCTGCCCACTGTGTTAAGACAGACTGCTGAGATTTCATTCCTTTGTGTCCTGTCCCTTTGGGGAATGAGGAAGAAGCTATAATTCTTGTACAGACTGGATTAAATGTCTTCTATATTACTGAAATATTGAAGCTTTTTATTAACCAAGTAGTCTGTTGACCACAGCATCTCCAGTCATAGCCAGACAAGCCATTCAGTTTTGTTTAACCCCTAACCTGTACGCATTCTGTCAGTATTTGTTTTAGCGCCATAGATAACAGCTTTTCATATATGCCCATATAAAATCTCTCTTCTGTAGATTATCAGCTTAACCCTTTTGTAGCAATTTGGTTTGGAATGTATGATAAAAAATGCAGTCCATAGTTCTGTCTGATAGTTTTCTATTCCTCATCTTATGTTTCAGGATAAATAGACTCACCTAAGAACTTTGCTTATACAGGAAACAAAACAAAACTCAGTGAGGCCTTTTGAAAGGGGGAAGTGATAGTTAATTTAAATCTGACCAGTTTTGTTCACGTTCATTATTTGGTAGATTTTACTCACGCAAACCTTTAATTGTCCACATAATTGCAAGCACAAAGACGCTTATGTCAAAGTAGAATTGTTAGAGTTGCATGTTAGCAATATGGACAAAGGACATGGACTGTTGAGTCCTCACTGCCTCTCTTGGCAGCGTCAACTCTTTTTTTGGATAAATATCTTACATTCTTAGGGAGCCAACAATTATGGTGTTATTCCTTGCCTCAGAATCTTGCTGACTTCATCTTCCAGGAACCTTAGACAATGGACAACAACTGCACCTTTGTTTCTTCCTTTTGCATATCTTCATGGCTACAGCCTGCCTTCATTTTGGGATGATGATAAGAGGAATAGCACATACAATATGGTGCAACCTTCTTGTCATCCTTGCCTTATTATCAGGGTGCAGATCTGCTGGCAAGTCATCTGCACTATCGGTGGTACAGCTTTATCAGAGCACACGCCTGCCTTAGGGTCATGATGTAAATAGCACATTCTTCATGTTTGTTTGTTTGATTACCGTCCATCATGCCCTGGTTATCAATACAGGCCACTCCTGTAACCCTTGGCCTGTATTGTTTTTGTCTGGTGCTTTTGCACATAGACATTTCTATTTGTATTTTGTACAGACCAATCTTAATATTTCTGATGCATATTTCTGCTTTTAGAACCTGTCGCACTAAAAATGCTGTAGTCACTTCTGTGTTTCACAGTTAATAATATGTTCTAGAATGCAATAAAAGTTAATTATTTTTCGAAATGGACTTAAAGCCTAAATTGGCATATGGAGTGCTTCCAGCCTAATTTTATCTTCGGGAGTGACCTTTTCATGCCAAGTGCAAGTCAAGACTTATTATTTGACATTTAAAAAATCATTCATTAGCAATCAACCCTATTTATTCTATTTTCCAATTTTGTTATGAGACTTCAAAGTAAACTGCTTAGATACAGTAACCAATAATTCACAGTACACATTTTATAGGTTTGTTGCATTTGTTTGGGTTTTTTTGTTAGGGTAGTACAATCTGAAATGGAAAAAGACCGTTATAAATATAAATTGGTAACAGATGATATTCTGTCTCTCTCAAGCAAGCATTTTTACCTTAGGGAGTGACGGGGTTCAACACTCTATCGAGTGTGGGTGAGGTCAGTTTTCTGTAATGCTTTCTGTGTGGGCGAGGTCAGTTTTCTGTAGTGCTTTCTGCTACAGTGAGACAACTGTATGCAAGAGTAGTAGGTTTTAACTTTTTTTTTTAATGTCCCTTAGACATCTTTAGTTTGGAGTTTGGTAGAAGTCCAGTAAGCTCTACAGCTGTAGGTCTTCCAAGTATGTAACATTCTAATTAGTAGTCCTTCTTTCTAGGTGCAGAAATTAAAGAGAAAAACTCAGAAATTGAAGCAAGGGGCAGCTTCTGTCAAACTAAAGTGTGGTGACCAAAAGGAAGCGAAACAGATTGCAGTCACTGTAAGGGAAAATATGTCTAAACCCTGTCCTGGGCAGAAAAGCAGAAACTCTCTTCAGCTGTTAAAAAATGTACAGAAACTTCAGTCAACACTGAAAGAAGGTGATATCATGTGGGAACAACAGTTCTGAAGTTTACTGTGTTAGAAGTTTTTGAAGTTGTCTGAAGCTAGTAAATTTTTAATTTCACAAAATACCTTGTAAAAATAAAATAAATATAACATTTTACATTCTAAAGTGTCTACTTACTACTAGGTCAGTTTGTTCACCTCAGAATTAACTTTCATGTAGGGTAGCTATAATTCAACTAAACTGACTTGTAATAAAGTGTTTTCACGGATTAATGAAATGCTTACTTGTTAACGTGTCAAATAAAATTTTATACCTTTTTTACACTTAAAAAGTATGTGATCTTTGGTGTCCTGTTCCCCCCGCTGCCAAGGAGATACTTAGAGCTTGCTTTTCCAGAATGACTGGGCTAGTGCTTCTGTTCAAATAAACACAGTGGTTTTCCTTTTTTCTAGTAACTAAAAATTCAGATCATTGCAACTGAGGCAGAAGAAGAGGTGCTGTCTCTTATTTATTTACTTTTTTCATTGTTATTATTATTCTTACTCTCTAAGCTTTATTGACAGTCTTAGTGTTAGGGACAGCTAGGGATTGGAATCGCAGCCCATGGCTTTGCTAAGCCACAACAACATGAGAGTGTTCTTGATATAAGTGCAGGGAAGGGGCCAGTACCAAAAGCTTGGATGCTTGTCTTCTCATCCACAGAACCTGCTTCTACCACAGTATAAAATAATTGAGCTGTTACAGAGGAGACCTTGAACTGCGTACCAGTACATGTTGTGGAATTTGTGTACTCGTACAATTGCAGGATGGGTCTTTATGCTAATGCTGAGTCTGCTCTTTTCTATCCCCCAGGAGGTACGTGTAAAAGACATAACAGTGACTTCGAATCAACACCGGTTATTTAGTTGCAAAAGATTCTTGTCTTGAGGTTACTGACTGATACTGATTTTCCTGGGTGTTTGCATATGTCAGAAAAAAATAGCTTCCTCGGGGTGTATCAGTGAAGTTCTGCTGTGGATCGCTGATATAAAGAGAATGTAGTGGTCTTCTCAAGCCCCTGTGCAGGTATGAATAAAAATTGGAGGCTTGCTCTGTTGTCAAGGGTTTTGAATAAAGGCTAGCAATGATGTATGGTCCTAATGGGAAGTCGGATCTTTGGATCAGTACGTTTTACTCTGTCACCCTTAAAGAGAAAGGATTAGGAAAATTTTCAGACAATTAATTTCAATTTAGAATAAACTGTTACAGTCTTCAACAGGAGTTGCATGTGTGAGCTTTTGGGGGTGAGAAGGGGCATTTATATGTACTAAACGTCTTTATCAGGACTGTGGAAGACCAGATTGTTCAACTGGTATTTGGGTATGGGTTTCCTACACTCTCTTACACTGTATAGACATCCTTCTTACTTATGGATTATCTCTGGCTTAGAAAAGCATGTTGTATGCTTAAAAACACTTAAACACAGTTCTCAACATGGTATTTTCCTGGTATAGATAGCATTTCTGTGGTAGGTTTCTGCATTTCTGGACACTGGATCACTGATACTGGAGGCAAAAGAAAAAAATAAGCATTTTTGCTATGAACATTTTCAGATTGTAGGTATTCTGCTGCCATGAGATAAGCCTTTGCCATTCCTAGGGGTAGTTAAACAATCTTGGAACCTTTGTACCCATGTGTGAGAAAGCAAGTGAGAAGGGCCTTACCAAGCCCCGTGGAGCCTAAAGCATTATATTTCATCCAGAGGTTCAGTCCCAGGCAAAAAACAACAGGCATTGGTCTGGGAGAGAAAAATTCCCAGCAATTTGCCCCAAATGCATAAAAATGGGTAGAAGGGCTTTGCATTGTGCAGCCATGGGAGTGAGAGCAAGAAGTGCTCTGGGCTTGCGGCTGGGGGCTGAGAGGCCCTCGCAACTCCTATAGCTTGAGGTTGCTATAGGGGCAGCTGGGCCTGTCCGGGCAAGGAGCTGGCACATCAATCACCTGCTCCCTTTGTGCCTTGACCCGGTATTTTTGTTGACTATAGAAACCCAGGGAGAGGGGGCCATTTTGGTGCTGGAGCTGGAGAAGGAGGGCCCTGGCTCCTCTCTCAGATGAGGGGCTGCGGTGGAGGACGGCAGCTCTGGGTCGGTCAACCAGGTACTGGATGGGACAGTGCTTAAACGATGGAAGCGTTGAACAGTCAGCCTTCAAAACGTGTGTGCCGACCGGGGCTGTCCAGCCCCAGAGTAAAACTGCTCTGTTTGCCTTTCTGTGGGACAAGTGGCTGGAGGGAAGGAGAAAACTGCTGAACCCGGTCCTGTCGGCAGCTGGGCATTTTGCATCTCTGCTTGCTTTGGAGCAGGGTGGGGAGCTGAAAAAGCTGTCTTGCTGTCCCAGCCTGGAGCTGGGATTTGAGAAGGGAAAATAGGAATGGATGATATGTGAGTTTATATTAGTTGACAGGGGTATAGCACTTGTATTTCCACTTGGAAGATTTCATTGTATTTTGTGCTGCTTTTTTCTGGAGCTTTAATTTCTCTAGTGCGTGTGTTTTCACACACTAAAGCAAAGCAGATGCACTTCAGCATAGGCTGAGGGAGTCAGACCAGATACAAAGGAGGCGTATCCCAAACAAGTTTTCTTGCTAGAAGAAACACAGAAAATTTGTTTGCAGATTGTATCTCAGTGTGGGGGATAGGGTAGGAGATCAGCTTATGTATTTTTTTATTAGCATATTCACAGTTTAAGACAATAGTCAATCACGTAAGTCTTCAAAGAAAGGTACAGCGATGAATAATTCTGCAGAAACTGCAGTGGTGAAGTTAGCCTTGTACACAAGTGTTGGTGAAGTTCAGCTCCGTGAGAATGAGGCAGGCAGATCACAGTGAGTTTTGCTGGGATCTGAATGCTTCACGTCTTATGCTCCAAAAAAGTTCTGGCCTGGAACTCCATAAACGTACATTTGGAGAAAGCACAGTGGTCAGAGCAGTCATCTTCATAAGAACAACATGTTTTGGCTTAATAAGTGCTTGCTCTATTCTTTTACAGATCCTTGTTTTGATTTATATCTTGCATGGTTTTGTTTGTCTTCTCAGATGAAACTGTATATTTTTTTTTTCTCTGAATGTTTTGAATCTAGCTATAAAGGGCAGAAGACAAAACCATGCAATGATCCCAAAAAAGACTAATTGGTTTATTTACTCAAAATCCATGTTCTTTTACGCTGAGTTATGCAAAATTGCCACAACAGGTTTTGTTAGCATTTGAATCTAGGGTCATATTTTATGGCTACACATTAAGGAAATTGGACAAAAGATGTAGGTCAAACAGTATAATTAAAAATACAGACCAGCAAATTGTATCCAACAATAGTTCACTTTCCTGCTGCTAATGAAATATGCTAGCACAAATTAATGGCTTGTTACTTAAGCCTGCTGGAAAGATTTTGTCCTAGTACAAAAGGCATTCAGTTTGAGCATGTGTGTTACAATCTTCTAACCAGCAAAGCTGGAGGCTGGACATAGCTATAAATCCAGTGTGTTCTGGGAATAGAAGCTGGCAAAAACACTGCTAGCAAAATAATCAGGGCAGGATCTCACTGGGATTTGGATACCGGCTAATGTAACTAAGTGCAGATGTTTATGCGGACTGAAAGACATTCCCAGAATAAGAATACTGTACAAACACAGGATGATTTTTATAGCAGAAAAAAACCCAAGGAAGTGGGGATAAGAAAACACACACTCTTATTTCTGATGAAGCATTTTCTGTTTTCCTTAGCTTGCCTGTACTGAAGAGGGCAAGGCTGCCTCTACAGTATCCCCTGCTGGGGCCTGTTGAAGCTTCTGCAAGTCACTGGGGTTGTGGCTCTGGTGCTCACCTGAAGGTCTCCACGGGCTCTCCCCGTGTGTCTCATAGTCTCTCTTCTGTCAGCGGAGAGAAGCAAGTGTTTCTGAAAGTGTGAGGTATCATACCCTAAGGTAACAGCTAAAATAGGTCAGATGAATCTTATCCTGAATGCCTCGCTTGCTTGTTTGGCCAGATAAATTCCAATGAAATGTGGGGCTCTTTCCTCTGATTTCTGAGGATCCTTGATTAGTTTTTCAAAAACTTCAGAAATACTGGGTAAGTCCTGGGCTGCTGACAGCCTGGGAATCCTGTGCTTTGCAAGTGCCTGTCCTGAGAACACACTTACTGTAACCTCCCCATGATGAGTAGTCTCACTGATCCAAAACTTGGAAATAGGCGTCTCAGTGCTCTGCGGTTCAGGAAGACACAGACTACTATAGGAATTTTATTTTATTGGTACTTAAGATGACTTCTTTTTGCAACCTGAATTTATTTATGGGCAGATTTACTATTTTGCCAAAAGTTTTGCTTTTTACCCAGAAATGGTAATTTATATTCCCATTAGATTTACAGCCATATTTGAATTATTTTTACCTGAACTCACTGCCTGCATAGTGGCATCATTTCTTTTCTCTTGGTTCCTTCTTACTTATAAAGCTGAAGAACTGCCTACTCTTTATTTTCCTTAGCTATTTAGCTAGTATTTTTTTTGCTTTAGTTCTGGGCTTCCCAGCCCTCCAATTTTTTGATTTTTCTTTTCTTTTCTTTTCTTTTTTTTTTTTTTTAACCTGTTTTGGTTCTCTGCCTCATCTTGATGACTCCACCATCCTCCCAAACTATTACCCTGCTTTTATTTTGAGGACAAGTTCCAGTTAGCTTTTCATCATCGATTTAAAGGTTCTCCAGCTTCTCCAATGTTAAAATCTTTGAGGATTAGTCACATGAGTTTTCTAATTACTGTTATTGAATTCTCTAAATTAGCCCTTTTGGACTTTAACACTTTAAATGTCACTTTAACACTTTTAAATGTCTGTTTTTATTCTTCCATTCCAACCCAGATTATGATCACTTTTCTAATGTTCTCACCACTTAAAAAAACTGCCTGAAATACCATTTTGGTTCAGTGAGTAACTGAAGACATTTGTAGAGCATGGCAGGTTTGGGTTTTTTAGTACTAATCTAGTAAAAATCTTTATCTTCATTCCCCAAAGTAAGTAAATCTAATGCGAATAGATTCCCGTTGACCTTTTACCTGTGCTAGCTGTTCATAAATGTCAATCCATTAAAATCCCATCACCTTTACCATAAGTTCAATCTTTCCAAAGCATCTCACATCCTGCTGCCAAGGTGTTTTGCTCTTCTACCTTGTTTATACTATGCTTATAATGTCAGCTTTCATGTCTTGCATGATGAGTTCAAGCTCTAACCTAGGCATCTGTTTGTAGTGCATGAATATACTGGCTGCTTCTTATTGATTTCACCCAGATCCCGGGCTGGGTTCGGTAAAATCTTTTAGTCTGCTTTTTTAGGTAACACTTCCTTCCTCATTTCAGTCATCCTGCCCCCTCGTGTTTCTTTGTATCCTTTTTTACCTTTATTCCTCTTCTGTCAGCTGTGGAATTCAGGTGCAGAGATCTGAATTCTCCATTTCCTTCCCATGGTTGCTTAATTTGCAGCTCTTATTATCAGCGAGGCCGGTCCCATAACAAGGGACAAGAATTTGTCGAAGACCTTAGGATATCATCAACCAAGAAAAGCCCCCAGAAGGTCCATCCTACACTGCTGTACTGAGCCTCTTGACCATCTCCTGTGTTTGTCAAATCAAATCTGTGAGTGGAGGAAGAGCCGTTATCTTTCAGTGGTCTCTCATGAAAGAAAAAAGGAGAAACTATGTGCCCAGAGCAGCCAAAGAGATTCTGCAAACTATTGAGAAACAGATGCTACAGATGATTGCTCTGTGATTGATTGCAAATGAACTAACCTCTTCTTCCCTTTTGCGCCCAAGAAAGAAACCCCAAATCTTTCCACAATGACTTGCTTCTTCCTTTAAAAAGACAATTTCTTTTTTTTTCTTTTTCTTTCTAATTGATTATGCCCCTCACTGACAAGTGAATAGAATAACTAATTCCAGTTGTTGGGAAGAGAGCACAGCTACTTTAGAAATTCTCACAAAGCAAGTGCTTCCCTGAGTGACTTTGGTATTAGCAGATTATTTGCAGACAGTACATTTGTCCAGAAGTGGCATTTCTTGCAAATTCTTTCATTCCTTGTATTCTGGTCAACTTCAAGTAATAGTTTCAGGTGAGAGAAATGGGGAGAAAACAGATTTTGAATGTCAGCCTATTTTATTTTGGAAAAAATGAAAGCAAAATGTTTCAATTCTTCCTTTGTAAAATGTTTTCTTCAGCACATCACATTTCATGTCTTATTACCTAAATTTCTGAAGTGTCCTTACAAAACTAGGTGAAGGAGGGAGAAGATGGCAGTTGTTAGTGGTATGCAGGAGGATACTTGAGAAAATTTTTGGCCCAAAACAGTTTTTCACCTATTTTCCTCAGGCTGGGAATCAAAATGGGAAAAATCACATTCACCCAGTTCTGTTCCTGATATTAAAAGAAAAGTATTCTTGTCAAAGGAGATGCTGAATAAACAATTCTCTAATGAAGTTGCTATGTATTATATATTGTTTATATAGGAGTGGGAATTTGTGCTTTTTACGTGGACAGTCCTCCAGGTCCAGAGTTCAAAAGCGATTTGTTCTTGAGAAAGGAGCTGCTTCTCCACTGCTTTGTCTTTTGGTCTGCCAAACTGAAATAGGCAAAATGGATGAAGTATACCAGATCTCTTCTACTGAGAAGGTCCAGCAGCTGGAACAAGAACTAGCAGCACAGCTGGCAGAGCTGAAGGCAGAAATAGAAGAGAACAGGATACTCCAGGGAATACCCAGTAGGGCATACAGGTAACAAGAATTTCCTGGGGAATGAGGGAGAGAGTGATATTATAGCAATGTATTCTATCTCTTTTTGGTTTTTTTTTTCATCATGATACCAAAGTCATGTCTCTATATAACTGTTTGATTTTGAGACCTGAATACACACATGGGAGCCAGGAATAGTAGCTTTTTCATTGTGTGTCTACTACAGAATTACGGTTGAAATGGAAGAAAATGTCAATACATAAACTAAATTGATTTCATGATGTGTATTGCAAAGAAAACTTGAAATCTCCCTAGCAGGTCAAGTATTTCCTTCTTCCAGTGAAGAGGAATTAGCTTCAAACATAACACTGGGATGTATAAACAGAATGGTCACATATAAGACAGCCGCTCTTACTTTCCTCAGTGATGATGAGATGCAAGCTATGACAATGTACCCAAGTTTGGCATTATGCTTCAAGGAAGCTGTAGATCACCTGGAGAATATGTGGAGGAAAACAGAGGTGAAGAACACCTAACTAGGACACTTGAGACAAAAAGGAAAGGAGCTGGACTTATGTCTCCACTCAATTTTCTCTGGGTTATAAATGAGAAACATTTATACACATGAGAAATTTCTGTAAAGATGAAGGGAATAAACATGTTTGCACTTATGAAGACAGAAAATAATGGGCTAATGTCATGGTTTTAGCTGGGATAGAGTTAATTTTCTTCACTGTAGCTGGTATAGTGCTGTGTTTTGGACTTTGTATGAAAATAANGGTGAGCAGTTGCACCGCTTGTGGGGTTTCGGTATTATTATTATTATTGTTGTTGTTGTTATAATAATTATTATTATCATTACTATTATTCCCATTACTATTTTATTTTAATTATTAAACTGTTCTTATCTCAACCCACGAGTTTTCTTGCTGTTGCTCTCCCGATTCTGTTCCCCAGCCCGCAGGGGTGGGGGGAGTGAGCGAGCAGCTGTGCAGTGCTTAGATGCTGACTGGGGCTAAACCACGACAGCTAAATTTAAAACTTTCCAACAATTGTGTTAATTAAACACTGATATCTGGTCTAGGAGGTTGCTGACCATCCTTGACTGGAGGCCTTATGAAGATGATAGACAAACATCTTTAGGGAACAGAGTTACTTACTTTTCCCTGCCTTGGAGCAGTGGAAGTGGTAGATGATCACAAAACCTCTCCTGGTCCTACCTCTTTAGGGCTCTAAAGTGTTCAGCAGAGTTTCCTGTGTATTGCTTTGGGACAAGACTCAGGAGCCCTTTTCTTTAATGGTCCAATTTTCACCTATGATTTAATTTGCATATATTCATTTTATTCAGTTAAATAAAAAATTTGTAATGTGTGCTTGCTGTACGTATATGGATACATGAGAATTAAAAAATAGTTCTCCTCCAGAAGTTTTCTCAGCCTCTCCTTCTGTGATATGGGCATATTAGGAAGGCGGTTGTCTAAATTGTGAAGGGTGCTTGTCAAGGAGCTCCACTGCGTAGTTGTGGGTTGACATATGTGCCCATAGAATTGACAAGCATCCAGATGGACTTTGTAAGGGCTTTGACTAAGAAATGGAGGTGGAAGAAAACAGTTTGCCAAAAAATGTCTGCTAATTAAATAAATTCTGCTGCTTTAATATAGGGTTTTCATACCATCAAACTTGCTTACTGTTAACTTCACCATCTGAATTGTGTTGGGCCTGACAAATGTTTGGTTTATACCAGCCTGAATGTAACATCCTGTTAGAATTGAATTTTAATTTTTTTTCTGCAGTTCTGTTCCAATTCCAAAGGATGCATCTTATTTCAGAAAGGAAAGGGAGGTAATACTGAAGAAAGCCTTAAAGGTAGGTAGCTAAAATGCACACCAGCTTAAAAAAAACTCTTTGCTCTTTACCAAGTAGTAACTGAAAATTAATATTAAAGAAAGTAATATGTTTTTTGGAACCTGGGCCCGTAAAGACAGGATGGGAAGGGTCATAATGTTGTTTGCATAGTAGTAAAACAGCATAACCTTTCTTTTATTTTAATAATAATATAGACCTGGCCCTGTAGCGTTTGTTTACGTGACAACTCCTAATTAAATTCAAAGCCTAAACATTTTTCTGTATTTACCACTTTTTTTTTTAATATATCCTGAAAAAGAGATCTATTCAACATGTGCTCCGTTTGCAGGTGGCAGAAGCAAAACCTCTTGTTATTCAGGCTGATGTCATGCAGAGGGAGTTAGAGAGCTGCTGGAGAAGGGAGCATACACCAGCGAACTTGCCTCTGCTGCTGCACCAGGTAGGGCTCCCGCTTGCTGCGAAGACCCAGGAGCTTTCCTCTGGCCCAGCAGGTTGCACTGTGCACATTTTAAAATCAAAACAGTATGAAACGCCTTCCTGAAAACGGGCATGAAAATGTCAGTGCTTGCAGTTCCCTCGTACAATGTGAAAATTTCCTCCTCTTCCTTTGAAGGACAGGAATCTAAGCCAGGTCAGATGGGCTGGGACAAGGTTCTCCTTGTTCCCTGATGCTTTTGCACTCTTATAGTACGTCTGTGTTGTGGGTTATTTTTATTTTTAAAGTGGAGTTCAAATGTCTAGGTCCAGTGGACTGAATTCTGCCATTTTCCATGTATTAACTGCTTTTTTTCATTCCCACAGTAATAATTCCAAAGGGACATCTTAGGGGAAGTACCTTTCATGGATAAATATAACAGCACAGTGACCTTTGGTGACTGATTAGCTCTTGTTTTGGTGTTATTCTCTGATGCTAATGATGATCTATATACTGCTTAAGTTTCCTATAACGTTAAGCTGCTGTGGTTTACGAATGTGTGATTTGCTGATTATTTCTGATGTTATTCAAGTTTTTTACAGACAGAATCACTCAGCTAGTCCAGAGTAAATATTTGCACATGCTTAGATGGAAGAGATTTTGTACGCACAGCAGTGTTATTGAACAGCTTTATCCTCTCTATCAGGTAGGAACCAAAACCTAGGGTCTAGCATGTGTATATCTAGCACAGTAGCTGTTTATGAAAAACAAAGTGTTAGCAATGGATTTTTTTCCACCCAAATAAAAAGCTATTAATGCTAAGGGTAATTTGCCTCTGGACATTCACTCTCAGCTGTCTGCTTATGGTCAGTATTAGCTGCTCTAATGTCTAAGAGACATTCGCTATTTGGACTGAAATTCCCTTTTCCTCGTTAGGTTGGAAATATAATTCGTAAGCATTTAGGAAGGAAATAAACCTTTGAGATTACTCTCAAACTAGGATTCCACATGCGGTGGGAATGTAATGGCCTTCTAGCTAATAAGGGAAGAAGATGCAGAAATGCAAAAACTACAATGTCTCTTCTATATACATAAACAGAAGCGAATTAGTCACATCATGGAGGAATACAACGATGCAGTTCAGAGGGCTGCAAGACTTTCAGTGGCAAGGGAAAGCTTCCTGACAGGAAAGAAAAATCCAGTGGATGTAGTGACACAGGAGGACCTGATGATTTACACCCGGTGGTTAGTGTGTCATCTACACTCTCTGAAGGGCATTCACCATTTTCTCCAGGTAAGATGAGCATTTTTTGAACAGTGAAGTATAATTATGAAACATTCCAGTCTTGGATAAGAAAGTAAACTGAGGAAGATCAAATTCAATATAAAAGAAATCTAGAGGTTTGTAGGTAATGAGCTGGACTGCATACATATGACTTTCAATTCTTTTAGCAGATTGATTTTACTAGAAAGGAAATACTACAATGGTAAAGCTGAATGAGGTAGGTGGAATAATTAGCTCCCTGGGTGCATTGCAGATAGTGTTGGGCTGCTTGGATTTGAGGAGATCCAGGTTGAGAAGGAGAAAGCTTAGAGAGACTTTTTTTCTGTATTACTACTGTGATGATATTTTGAAAGAGCAGGACACTCTCAAGGGCCTGAGTCATGTCAATGAACAGTCTGTAGACTTGAGGAGTGTTTGTTTAAGCGTCACCTTTTGAAAACAAATCTGAATACTTCATTATTTTATCTAGTTTCTTTAATGATCTTATATGAGTGCTACAAGTCATTGACAGTGAATAAACCTCTGGAACTATACGTAACGGGTAACTATGGTTTGCTTTTTCTCTTTTGTGTTTTATTTTATTGCAACTGAATAGTTTGTATGCTTTCTAAATGACTGAGAATAACAACAGGTATGTTCTTAACTCCAGGTTCTCCAGTATTTGCCTATTTCTCACAGAATGAATGTGGCTGATGAGAAATGTCCTGATGTGATCCAAGACAACTGGGACCAATTAAGAAGTGCTTTTGACAAGAATTCAGATATTTTTAATATTGATGTGTTTCCTTTTTCAAGAGTTTTAAGAAGAAATGGTGAGAAATTATGTTTTCCTTTAAAACCGCAAGTCCTACAGATAATGCATTTGTTGATATATATTCTTTGAGAACTGTCAACAGTGCAAATGTTTCCATCCTTGGTTTGTATGCTTGAGAAATTTGGAGTGTGGCTTTTAAAGTCAGCAAGAATCCTGGAAATCTGGTGTCCAGATTCCAGGGTGTGGGGCCCTGAATCTGCAGCAGTCACTCCTCTGGCCTTACTGTGCCCTGGGCTGCAGAAACAGGCGGTTCAGAAGGATACTTGTGGGATCAACTCAGTGGAGAATCCAGGATGTGGTACTGATTATGCCAAACCCTGAAACTCACCCTTCCAACTTTCTGCAAGAATATTATTTAAAATTTTTCCATGGGTGGCCTGTTTCTGGAAAAACTAAGAGAAGAGCATAACGTTCTAAGACTTATACTTAAGTATCTCTAGAAAAATCTCCTTGTGGTTATTTTCAGGTTCTCTTGCCTTTTGAAAGAAGGAAGGGAGTGATGTTACTTATGTAGAGTTACCCATGTGAATGGTACTTAGCAAGCAAAGCAGTATTCCTGTTGCAGAGTGTTTAAACCCTATGATTTAGCCCATGCTGTTACTGAGTGGGAACGGTGTGGAACTGTAGGAGATCACAGGATGGTCTCTGGAAAAGCACAACCCCTCCCTCCTGGGGACTAGGCCAGGTGTACGCCTCCTCCTTGCAGTCAAGAAGTGGACTGCCCAGGGTGGAGGAACAAAAAAGGGCTGTGACTTGTCCTCCCCGTCTCCTTTCTCCACCAAAGACCTCTACCACAAGGGGTGTACCTGTGGGTCTGCATGGGGGAGCGGGGCACAGCCCTGGCCTGGAGTGGCACTGCCCAACCAGTGACTGAGGACAGTGCTAAGGGAAGTGCAGATTTACCTGGGACAGATAAAGGGCCTTTAGTTGTTGGTCTAACTAAGCTCTAACCGGTGTAACTGGCTGTACTGCTGCAGCCCTCTTTCACTCCTTGGGCCAAAGGGGGTCTCAGGCACGACATGCTGGGGAGGTATGGCAGCACTGCCCCAGGAGTACAGCACTACTGGTGTTAAGGTGCAAGGAGAGGAGAGTTAAACTTCTCTCCAAATGAAGCCCCTTGAACAGGCCAACATTTCTCTCACACAAGCAGGATAAGGGAGGGAAAGGTGATCTGTGATCTCAGATACAGTGGGCTAATGATGTACAGAGAAGGGCACAAGACCTACAGTGTTATAGAGTTCACCTGAGCTGTTCATTTTGCCATGAAGTAGACACTTATTGGTATTAAAAAGCAACTCAGAAGTGCTCTAGCTCATTTTGATCTTCAGTATATAGTTACCTAATATTTGAGGAACTGTATCATATTACCATCATAAGCTTCATTCATCTGCTATCTAGATCTGAGTTCACAGATGAAACAACAGAATGATTAAACAAGACATTTAAAACAAAGCTGAAGTAATGCATGGAATAGAAATGCAGATGGCCTTTTATTGCTGAAACAATGAGCTGATAAATTAGATTACATATAGTTCCACTAAACCCCAAGAGTTGTGCTGAACTTTAGCAAACTGTAACTTACCTATTAGCATCCTTGTGTGTATCAGCAGTACCCATCAGCACTGGGTGAAGGAGAATCAGTTGATACTTACTTGGACTTTCAAAAATCTTTGGAAAAGAACTAGCAGATAAAGTGCTGCTGTTTGTTATGGCTTGGTCTGAGGAAAAAAAAAAGGCAATTGGAATAATGTCCACATTCCAGTATAGAAAGATGATAGCATAGGGCAAACTAAGATTCTGTATAAAAAACAGTGTTAAACATACTTGTTGAAGAGCTGAAAAAAGAGCAAAAAGATAACAAAACTTAGTTGAACACCGTTGTTTTGGCTCTTCAAGGATGAAGGAATACCAATATCCTCCAAAGCCTTGAGCAAGCCTGAGGTGAAGTAAAGAAGGAGGAGAAAACATTTCAGTTCTTCTAAAAATGGGTGCTATGTTGCCAACACTCTTCAACACTGACACCAGGCCAAATTCAGCCATCCCCAGTACACCCTTGTTTCAGAAGTTTGCGATAGCATCATCATGCCAGAATCAAATACTGGAGGAGTGACAACCCTGAAATAGTAACATACTTGAAGTTCTTGTGGCATGTGAAGATTTGGGAGGTGTGTGTGTGTGAGAAGAATGTTGTACACCCCTGAGCCACGACTCTGTTCAGGCAATAGGATTTGTT
>VZTV01045657.1:3196-14172 GCA_013400875.1 Anhinga rufa | reverse complement strand
CCCCCTGCTCTGCCCTGCCCGCTGCCCCCGCCCGCCGCCGGCACCCCAGCTCCCCCCTGCCCTCTCCTCCACCCGGGGCTTCCCCCGACCGCCTCACTGGTAAAGAAAAGCTCACTGTTTTTCCCCACTCAGGAAAAGGATGGAAAAAAAAAAATTAAAATTAAAATTAAAATCCCCAGCCGCCCCCGCAGGACTCGCAGCCGCAGGGCAGAGTAGAAAGTTCAGCTCATTCATGGTTGACATTTTCCATTGGGCTGATTTTACAAGTGAAGCAGCACGGCAGAGCAGGGCGAGGGAGGGGACCACGGGGACCCAGCCGGGCTGGCTCGCCCATCAAGCGTAACTTTGCTCAGCGATGCTCCAGCACTACAGCATCCTCTTGCTCTTGGCTGCTTCCACTGAGACTCAGGATGCCCCACAGCCACCTGCTATCTCCTTGGGCAGATGCAGTCTAGACCCTACAAGATACATGTTTAATTTAAGGCTAATTAAGCCAGCTGAACCAGGCAAAGTTGTTAACAGCAGATCAGGAGATGTAATTTTTGTCAAACATGTTCAGGACACCCAGCTTCTCTTTATTGTTCAGACAAAGGGAAACACTGCTTTTAGTTTGGCCCCAGGAGTTAGGCAGCATGGAGGAAACAAAATGAGAAGGGGCAAGCGAGGTCTCAAGCAGCACAACAGAAGCCAGGAGAGCCAGAGCAGTCATGGAAGTAAAGGTTTTCAGAAGGATGCGAACAACACAAAAGCACAAATATTACTAAAACCATCAGAGTCTGCTCTGAAATAACAATTGTGCTGATCTTATTACAGGTTCTGGTTCTATACATCAGACTTACTTCTTGTAATCAGGAGAGAAGACAGCAGCCTCTGACCCAACCCAGGAGCACACTGATTCAGTGTCGGCAGAAAGGAGGCTTTTCTCATTGGAGTACTGAAAATAATCCCTGGCAGGAGACAAGTTCAAAGGCACAATGCTACCTCCTCAGCCCCAGCCCCAGCTTGTCTCCCAGGGGCCTTTCTCCTAAAGAGCCGGAGTGACAGCACTGACTGCAGTGACAGTAGGAAGCCACCCGAGATAGCTCTGCAAGTGCCAGAATAAATTACCTGTTTTCTCAGGTTTTTGAGACCCCGCATTCTCAGCACAGACCAGACAAGATGCTGCATAGGAAAAGCTCCATATACATTAGAGGAAGCTGCAGAACTCAGTCTTCTTGAAGAGTCCAACAAACGCAGAAAGAAATTGAACTGTCAGGTGGGACTAGGGAGTCTCACAAATGTTTTAGATCTCTGGCTACTGAGATCTGATGTTCAAGGTTTGCTGTGTTTTGAATGCCATTGCTAGAAAAGACAATGTCAGAGGTCCCCAGGTCTTGTAAAGATGCAAATGGTTTCTGTTAAATCATGGCTTCTGTTAAAAATACAGCATTTTACCTTTCACGATAACTAAGAAAAGCCTGAAAAGCATATGATCTCTAGGCACCTATATTCTTAGAGAACAGGGAATAAATAGAAAGCATTCAATAATAAAGAAAAGTCACGAGCTGCGAGGCCATGTCATGGCTGGGGGGGTCAGAACATGCAATCTGCCAGCCCACAGTGCTTCCTGCTGTTGGCCACCATCTTCTGGTCCACAACAAGCTCCCACTAAAAACAGCATCTTAGCTGTACGGTTATAAAGAAAACATTCACACTGGGGACTGATGATAAATCAGTGTGATGATAACTGCTGAAGCTGCAAGGAGCCTGAAAGAGCAGCTAGCAGAGCAGTGGGAAATACTGGGTTAATCTGAGCAGGGCAGCAAACACAAGCCCAGCAGTGCCAACGCAAACATTAACCTTTAGCTATCTTGCAGCTGATCAAGCGCACCAGTAAAGAGCATGAAGTGCTATCCTATATGTATCTGCAGAAGCTACTCTGACATTTCAGCCTGTTGTCACAACTCACAGGCGTGGAGCTTTACCAGAGTCTGGCTGGACAGTTCAGCCTGACCCTGCTAACAAGAAGGGGGAGCAGAACAGGCGGGCAGTGCTGTGCTGCCAGGGCACTGGAAAGGAGAGCAGAGTCCTCCCTAGACCACAGGATGCCGAGGAGCAGAGTTGAAGCGTGTATATGCAGTCAGAGCAGCAACCGAGGCTGAATATTTGCCTAGCAACATTTTTAATATATTCAGAGCTGGCTGATAGAGGAGGAAGAGAAGCACCACAAAAGCAAGTTATTGTAGTTGAGTGATCAACTCCTAAAGCTTACTTGGGATATGAGACACCTTTCCTTGGGTCTGTGCAGGCACCATACCAGCTATCACATCCCAGAGCAACAGTGAAATGCAGGTTCAGCCGTTGTTCCTGATGGCAAGGGTATCTCAGACAATAGCAGTGAAGCCATGACGGCAAGGGAAAATGGTGGCTCTCGTCCAAAGTCTTCCCCCTGCACCTTCCCTCTGTGCTGCAGATGGTGGCTGCATGCTGAGCGCTCACAGACAAGGCACAAGTGTCAGAACAGACCAGACGTAACGGCAGGAATGAGTACTGTGTGTGACATGTCTTTTCCTTCCATGGAACATACGGGTGCCCCAGCTGATGAAAGAGGCAATGGGCTGGCCATACCACTGCCCACCTGTTGGCACCCAAACCCAATGGTGGTTTTTGGTGATAAATGGTAGACTCAGCAGAGTCTAAGAACCAAAACGAGTTGATTCCTTCCTTGGTCCTCCAGCACCAGCTCCTTCTGGGCAGGGTACAGACAGATTTAGGAGCAATTTCCCCACATTCCCTGCCCCTCTGAACAGTCATCAATCCATCCCTTTGCTGCTTTCTGGGACTGGTACATGCTCTCTCCCTTAATAAAACCAGCAGTTTTTAACTTGTGACAGCATAGATCTTCCAGCACAGGAGAAGGGAGGTGTAAGGAGGGACTTAAGGTGGGAGACAGCGAGAGCTCGGAGTAAGAAATATCCGAACTGCCATTCACATGACTTAAATGAGCAAGGGCTTGGGAGACAGGTGCTCTTCCTGGCGCGCAAAGCAGCTTCTCCCTTGCAGCTACGTGGCTGTCAGAGGAGATCCTCCTGCTGCCACAGCACTGAGGTGCTGGCAGCACAAGTGGAGTCCAGAGAGGATTTAAAGTACAAGGGAAAACAAACAAGCAAACCTCCCTTCTCATTCAAGTGTTTTGTGAGCCTTCAAGCATGAGGAAGCCCCAGGATGCATCAAGAGGTTGAGCATTTCAAATGTTTCCATGGTCTGAGGGTTTTCTGCAATGGTCCCCAGCTCCCTTGGCTCTCTGTACCTAGCCTGGCATCTCAGCTCTTTTCTGAGATACTCTTGGGTTTCTACAAGCCTGTTCCTGGAGCTGTCATGAGTAAAGAGCCACCAAGTCAGCAGCACAGACTTCTCCAAAATCATCTTTAGGCCACTTGGAGAAACAGGAGGCAGATTTCTGGAGAAACTCACTGACCTGCGGAAAAAAACCAGTAAAGCCTTTTCTGTGCTTTGGAAGAAGAAAAATTCATATAATGTTTTTAATTTCCAGTGTGTCTCATCATTGTATTCTACAGCCCCTTTGAATTACGGTACCAACACTCATAACTCGCCTTGCCAAGTGTTGGCTTTACTTGTTCAGTGCCTCAGTTTACCCACAGGGAAAGAAACTTGCCCAATCTTGTAAAACGGTGTGACAGAACTGGGAACAAACTTGCAAATGCCTGTCCCCAACCCTGCACTCAGGGTTCAGGGTGCTTGGAAAACAGACCTCCCTCCCAAAGGAAAACCCCATCAGTCTGGCCCAGGGATGGCTGTTCTGCATGTGCTGCTGTGGCACTGTCAGCTTTCATCCCAACAAACCCAAATCCCCTCTGGACTCCTACTCATTTCCAATCCTACATCTGCAAGTCCTCATGAATAATGCCACTGTGATCTAGCTGCTTCAGACTCCCTGCTCACCTCAGAGATGGACTCTTGGGCTTGACTAATCCCTTCTTTCCCATTGCCCCCAGTCTCAAAACCACAGGCCATGATGGCTCCTCTTTTCCCCAGACTCCCATCCCCATCCTCAGATGGGAGCAGAAGTCATGCAGGTTCCCAGCAGTCTTCTCAAGCTACCCCCTCGGGCCATGATGCAGCACAGCTCAGTAGCAAAGAAAATCACGAAATGCAGTTGCATAACATGAAGAAATAAAAAGAGATGCAGGAGGGAAAAATCTTGCCCATGAAACAATGAAGGCAACAGCTGCAGAGCTCACTGGCTGCCACTGTGCCTGAGGGGAGAGCAGGGCAGCACCACCGATCTTGAAGATTTGGGCTAAGGGGAGAGGGATAGGCAGAGGGAGGAGGAACTATGTATAGGAGAGGATTCAACAGCAGAATAAAATGAAAACACATCTTTTGACTTCAGTTTGCTACTAGACATTTCCAGGTTTGTCTTGAATCTCTCATGGCCAGCTGGGGAAAGTTTGTACAGGCAGGTGAAAATAATCCAAGATTGACAGGGCATGAAGTGGGGAGAGAAGCCAAAAGGGACCACACAGAGGGCTGCTAGCCTGAGTCTTTTTGACTTATGAGGCTATCGGACCAGGTCTGGCACTTACAGATGTTCAGACCTTATCTTGGTTGTTAATCACCTTGTGCTCTCTAGCACAGTGATAATCTACGAGTTGCTACCCACACCACCAGGCTGTGATCTTCCAAGAAGCAACCTTTGCCTTTTGTAAGTCGCTCTGCCAAAGTGAGTTCAAAAAGTCTATCTACCATGTCAGTCTTGACCGAAAGCTGAATTTGATCATAAGACACAACTACAGAGGTGCGTGCACTCCAAGCTGGCAGCATGCAAGCAGCCATGGTCCCAAAGCTCTCCAGCCTTATTAGCTCGATGTGATGCTCCAGCTAATGTGCCTGGCAATTTGGCAAGCACTGTGTCAACACAGTTACTTGGCTTCTGCCCTACCTCAAGACGGTACACACGGGCTTGGATCTTCCTCCAACTGTCCTTATGCTTCTGGACTAGATCATCCTTCAGCTGCTGAAGCATCATAGCAAAAGCTTGATGAAAGGATACTTTATTCCCTGTGGAGCCCCTCGGTAGTTTCTCCACTGGATTTGTCTTGTTTCAGAAGCACTGCTGGTGCCGATCTCTGAAGTGCTTGTTGATTGTCTTCTCTCTGATCTCAAATCCATCTGTTCTTTCCCTCCTTCTTGTGATTTGAATTGATACTATTGACCAGGACATCTCCTATAATCATTTGACCTACAACAGATATCTCCGAGAACAGTGTCTTTGCTGTGATTTATTAAAACAAACAAACAAACAAAAAATTGCACTTAATTGCACCCATTCCTTGATGGCAAGGCTGTGCTAGCATCACAACCTTTCAGCTTTGCACTCAGCCTTCTGCTCTCAAAGTAAACCCAATGTGTTATTGCTTCTACATGTGGGATTCCTTTTCTGCTTGAGGTTGCCTCCTCCTCACCTAAGTCATTCCAATTTTGGGGTTCTGTCAAATATATTCTCTAGTTCAGTGAGAAATTTTGCACCTGCAAACTCCAGAGTCAAAAATGGCTGAACGCTGAATAAATATTGTGGCTCTGTCTCGAGAAGAATGATGTACTTACACCACATCATAAAGCACTTTCCAATCCATTAGTAACTAAATAGGATGTCAAACAGCAACTGTTGGCAATAGAGACTTAAAATCAGCAGGCACAGATAGTTTGTACCCTTGAGTCCTACAAGAGCTGCCTAAGGGTACCTCCAACCCACTTATTGTTAATTTTTTTTTTAATAATGCTTCAAACAAAGAAATTTCAGCAGACATATGGAGTATAAAATGTGGCAATACTCAAAAAGGCCAAACAGGATGATTAAGTAAGGGAGGAAGCTAACTAGCCTGATAAAAACCAGCACAGAGAAAATAATGAAAAACCCAGTAGGGAGTTTATTATAAAAGCGTTTGAAGAGGGGTGTACAACTTCTCAGGGTGATCCATCAGTTCATGCCTTTCCGTCTCTGCCAAGTAGTGGTCTAATTCTTGATCTGTCTCTTAGTACCTACATCCTGACAGTTTTTCATTAACTTTGATACTCCTCATTACATCTTCATTTTGTGAAGCAGCCTTTTGGCTTTCCCCCTCTGCATGACTCTTTCATAGCAGCCCCTAGTAATTTGAGTTCTCACTTTCTGGATGTTTCTTTCTTGTATTTGAAGTCATTAAGAATGACTGTTACTCAGCTTCTTGTCTTTGGCTGCTTTGGTTCTTCCTGGCCTTGCTTTGCACTGGGAGAGTTGGTGCTTGTGCTCTTGGTGTCCTTTATTTAAATACCTCTCCTCGGACTTGCTTCCAATGGGATTTTGCCTGGAAGTTATCAGATTGTTTAAATTCACTTTCTTCAACTGCACTGGCTTTATTTGGCTGTTCTCACACAGTTCAGAAATCTTTAATAAAGATGTACCATCTTATGCATGTTCACATTCTCATCTCAACCAACTCCTCCCCAATTCTCAGCTAGTTTCCTTCTCCACCTTGTAACCAAATAGTTATGGTCCGTAAAGCATCCGAAGGGATCAGCACACTGCCAGGGTGGGGCTGAGCTGACCAACACAGATGCCTTCATATGGGCAAGTAACCCAAACTCCCTTTCTGGAGAAAACCAGGTACTTCAGAACTACCTCATCCTAAAATACATGGTGGAAGAAAAGGTCAGATGAATGAAGCCTGAAAACTACCCTTTGTCAGCTGCAAGACAGCAGGATGACTAGCTTTGGATGAAATCTGGAGATAAAACAATGACTCCAAGAATGGTAAATATGGAAAAAGCGATTTATAGCAATTGTAACACTTGGTAGACTATGCCCATTCAGATAAAGTACAACCTTTCTGTTTCCAGAGGATGCCTTACACGGGCCAGAGCTACAGAGTTAGAGGTGGTGTATTAGAAAACAACTCCAAAGTGTACAACAACCACAATCCCTGGATGTAAACCAGGAAGCAGTGGTATTTCAGCCTGGAGAAGAGAAGGCTCCAGAGAGCCCTTATAGCAGCCTTCCAGTACCTGAAGGGGGCCTACAAGAAAGCTGGCCAGGGACTTCTTACAAGGGCAGGTAGTGATAGACAAGGGGCAATAGTTTTAAATTGAAAGAGGGTAGATTTAGATTAGCTATAAGGAGGAAATTCTTCACTCTGAGGGTGGTGAGGCGCTGGAACAGGTTGCCCAGAGAAGCTGTGGATGCCCAACCCCGGCAGTGTTTAAGGCCAGGATGGATGGGGCTTTGAGCAACCTGGTCTAGTGGAAGGTGTCCCTGCCCACGGCAGGGGGGTTGGAGCTAGATGATCTTTAAGGTCCCTTCCAACCCAAACCATTCTATGATTCTATGATATGGAATTGGAGAGACTGATGTTGGAAGACAGTGTACAGTTTGAGAAACCATATGGGTAAACTGAAGAAAATGAGAAAAGAGGCACGGGAGATTTGAGGGCTAGAGGAAGCAGCTTGCATCGAACGTTTCTATTTGGTTAGCAAACAGAAGATTAAGCAGCAGCTTGAAGACAGAGCACAAACTCTGTATTAAAACACTAGGCTATAAAAAAGCCTCATTCTTGTTGAGCAACATATAACAGGACAATGGCTGGAATTTAGAAGCCTAGAAACCTGGCAGGTTCCAAACAAATGCAAAATGGAATCAGTCACCAGTGTCCACCACATGAGCTCACTTACCTGCAGAAAGATGTAGAGGGCAGAGAGAAGTAACATTTTACTTCAGGCATTATCAGCATTTTCTGAACAATACTTCATGCCTTTTCCTTACTGTCATCTCCCCACACTCTAGCACAGCTTCTGTATCAGCAGTCCTTCTTTCCAGAACAATAGTCCTGATCAGACAATATCCAAAGACCAACTTGCGCTTTCTGAAGCAATACAAGATGTCAACAGGCTTTTCAGTAACCATCTATTAACTTATTGCATCACCTTGCACAGGCCGTAGCCCAGTTTCTAGCTGTCCTGGCTTTACTTTAGCAGCCCTTGGAACATGTCTAAACAGACTGGTTGGCTCTGGTCTGGGCATCAATGTGTAGCCCCAAATAAGAAGGCTGTATTTTGTTTTTCCCCATCTAGTTCCAGCCCAAGGATGGCAACCCTTTGTTACACTGTACTGAAAAGTATAGGCTGCCCTGTCACTACAGCCTGGCATAGAGCCAGATTCTGATTTACAGCATTTTAAGGCAGACTCTTGCATTTAGTTCACAGCAAGGGCCTCATTTGTACAAAATTGTACATCAGTCTGGTGGTATGGACACTACATACTCAACATATGAATGACTTATAGAAAGACGTTGGGTTCTTGAATAAAGTGCTTGATCTGTCAAATGGTGTTCATAGGCAACCTACCAGAAGCTTGATATACCCATTAAACCTGACATATTATATGTATTTACAATTTAACACATCTTTAACATGGAGAAATAAACCTGCTTCAACAGACAGTGCTTTATTCTCATCCAAATGTACCAGTTTCAATTCCCGCTGTGCTGATCAGCACATTGCTTGGGCTGCAGTAAAATCTGACCTCCTAGAATTGCAGTCCAGCAACATTTGTGTGCTAAAAGCTGATGTACATCACTGCTGTCCTAGATCAAACTCTCCAATGGGTCTGTTTAAAATTTATGTTTGTACTTTAAGTGTGCATGCAAGGGAGAGAGGAAAGGGGGGAAAAAAGCCCGCCTCAAGATCTAGACACAAAGAGAATGCTTGAAAGAAGAGGTATTTATTACAAAATTAAATTGCAAATTCTCATTTTCCATGATCTCCTGTACAAAATACATTTATAGCTCAAGGGAACATTCTCCCATCCACGCTGTACGGTGCAGTAATTACACCTTAGTTAGAAGACATTCAGTTCATGGACAGATGTGCACACACACACACAAAATTAGTAAGAAAGGTTCAGAATATAGGACAGAATTACAAAAGAACCCCTCTCACTGCTGCTCCAAACTCTTGCTCAGTCAGGGGCAAGTTCTCCAAGGATGGCTCTGAACAGTGCCTCTTGTAAAACACAATAAACTCACTTGCAGAGTTTTAGGACCAATTACAAATTCAGCAGGAGTGGTTTCTGTGCTAGTACGCCCCTACCTCAGATATTATTTGTGACAATCATAGCCTTTGACATTCAAGAGCATAAGGGACTTTAAAAAGTAAAGCAACTCAACCAACCATGCGGCCAAGGTCTTAGTACTTTAAAGAAGACAATTTTCAGTCCTGACCGCTTGCAGCCCACAGCAAGTGTGCTCTGGAGGTGGTACTCTTATCGTTAGCCTTCCTTTCCCAGCAGGAAAGAGCCTTATGATGTTCTAACAGTCCACACAGTTTTGCTTTCATGACACACACTTACCAAAACGTGTGTGGTCACTTGCTGTAAAGGGGGAAAAAAAATCTTACCTATATTCCCCAGCTGGTGGAGGCAAAGGGCACCGCTAAGGAGATTTTCACATTGCCAGCAGGATCCTGAGAGGAGGAAACAGTGTTACAATGGTACTTGTGTGCAGAGCGCTAACCCAGAGGGTAAGCCACACAGGCACGGCCTCTGGAAGGGAAGCCACTAAGCGTGGCAATGGAGAATTTCCAGTAAATGCCTGTGTTTCCATGCTGACAGCTGGCTCACTCTCAAGTCCCTTGACAATGATTCTCAGAAGGATACAGGAGGGAACTGTCAAATAACACATTTGTTTACCTTTCCATAACAAGGTCACAATGCATGTGACAGGTACTCATCCACTCGGGATACTGTGAGGTGTCCTGTCCTACCCCTTGTTCAGGCACCCGTAATAAATAGATGCACAGCCTAAAAATTGGAGGAGAAGCAAAGACATGACCTGTACTTTGGGCATATTTGAAGAAGCAGAAGGAAGGAGGGAGATATAAAAAGGTAGAACCTGTCAGTGCCCCTTGGGCATCAATAAGCCCTTCCAATCAAGATGCAAAAAGAAAACTCTCTGCAGATGAGAGTGGTGGTGGCTCTCCCACCCACGGGGCTGTGAACAATACTGGCAAGCAGTGCAATGACACAAAAGTCCTCCACCTGGACCAAGGGCAGCCTTGGCACGGGAATCTCCATTCAAATCCTCCCCACAGTCACATCTGTGTCTCACAGCATAAGGAGTCCAGTTCCTGGAAACAGGCCAGTCCCTGCTGCTGGAATAGGTGTGTGCGCATCGGTGTCCTGAAGAGACTGTTAACAGAAATCTTTTAAGATGGATGGATTGTCTAGGATGAAGCTAGATGAGCCTAGAGGCCTTCTATCAATCCTCCAAAGAATGAAGAGGTGAAAACAGAGTTTACACATAAAAAAGAATCTGAAGCAGGGACCGTGGCAGCCTGCAGCTTTTTGTGATTTGAATCCACAGATACAGTTTGATGAAATACTTTGCCAGTGATAAAAGGAGCCCTGTCAAGCAAAGAGAGCAGCTGCTCCAGAGAACAGCATCTTCTGGCCTCAGAAAGCACCGTTAGCTGTTTTCCACATGATTGAGGAAAAGGACTGATAAGCAGTCCGCAAATTAACCTGAACTCATTCCACAAGCACAAATGCAAAAACTGAACTGAAGCAGCCCAAATTCCATTCAGAAAGCATAGAGTGCCCTGGACCCATTGTCTCATGTCTGCATCACTCAGACATTTTAAGTCAGAGTCAGTAAGGGAACCCCAATTACTGCATTTTATTGACCCCTCAAAATGCTGGTTACTATTACGGTCCAGCTATGGCCTGACAGGTTTTGTTTTGAGAAGCAAATATTGAAGGTCAAATTCTAACTAAAATAATTTTTTTCAGTATTTTGCTCCTGAAAGAAAACAGAGCAACATCAATTTACCTTACTTGGAAAACCCAGTCCTTGGAGTCCAGAGGGTACAGAGGAAATGTCTGCCTTCTAGTCTTCAAATGTACACCTTTCAAATACTTTTAACTCCAAATTTAAAGAAAAAAAAAA
>VZTV01045634.1:0-10447 GCA_013400875.1 Anhinga rufa | reverse complement strand
ATAGGATTACTCTGGCGAAAGGTAGTGTAAGAGCCTCTAAGGAAACAGGAGTATGCAATATGGATGTTTTAATGATGATGAGAAGCCATGTGATGGTATTATTTGATGTGACCTTCCATAGACTTTTCATTTTGCCATTTTCTGAAGAAATACTGTCTCTCCCTCACTTTCTCATATTTTGGAAGAATACTAATTTAGGCTACATCCTATTATTTAATTTTTTAAACAATAGATCCTTTTCTTCCTGCTAAACTTACACATAAGGAAATACTGTTTTAGTTAAATAGGGAAAACACTCCCTTAACACTGCAGGCACCCAGTTCCAAAACTTGCCCAAAGTATGACTTGCTCCTGTGTGAATGATTGGTGTTATGGCGAATATTAGTATATTCTTCTTTTGAGGCACTTGGATGGATAATAGGATTGTACCTGAAGCAGAGAACACATCTCCTGATTGCAAGAATTAAGGCTGAATTTCACAGAAAAGAGTCCAATCCTCTTTCTGAGCCTTTTATGTCAGAACTCAAAATTGCCGTCTGATAAAATGTAGGACACCAGATTGAATTACTTCATTGAACCACTGCTGTCCCCTGTTAATGGTAATTGCACGGATATAGCGGTCTTTCTTGGCAACATCTCAGATATTTACCTCCCACTGTTTTTCAATTCAAGCCTTTGATGAAAATATTCCCAGTACTTCTTTAAAGCAGACACCCAACTGTCTTTCTTGACAAAGGCAAGGTCTTTAAATCAGATCCTGACAATTTGTGACACAGCAGTCTATCTAAATCACCTTTTACCTATGTCACTGTGCCATTTCCTGAAAAAAAAAGTGTCCATCAGAGGAAGGTTGCTGAAGGCTTGGTGTTCGGAGAGTCTGTGTGTGTGTGTGTGTGTCAGCATGGAGCTGGAAGATTTGTGTGTTTGTTTCAGTGGAAGTAATTAGAGGAAGGCTTGTAAAGTTGCAATGCATGCTGTAATTGTTCGTTATAAATATTTGGGGGTACTTTGTCCATAAGAAAAACATTATTAGGTTATTTCTGTTCTCAGACCATTAGGAAGTGAAGGTTTTTTGATGGTGTTTCTTTTAGCAATGGTAAATCTGTTAAAAAATATATATATAAATCAGGGCAAATGTTTTCTTCTTTGCTACACCTGAGGGTTAATGTGCATTCAGCTGAAGTAGCTTATTCACCTCCTGAAATCTCATCTCACTTGATGTTCTGAACTCTCCCTCCCACAGAGAGACGTAGATGCCAGATCCACCATTCGCTCTAGCAAATGCTATTGTTTCAAGCCATCTTGCATCATGATGAGTAGTTCTTTGATTCATGCAATCAGATCAGTGCAGTTTTCCTTACTGAGTAGCTTGCTGTCTAGCTTTGCTGCAAGATGGCGACTCATGCTGGAGGGTTTTCCAACAGATCTCTTTGCATTACTGAGTATGCTTTTGGTACAATCTTGAGGTTGGCACATAGTATCAGTGGAGCTGGCCATAGTGTAGCATTGCTGTAAAAGAATTTTTAGGAAACATCTGTGAAAATCACTTGTTTGTCAATGAAGAGAAGGTAATTTATATGAGTATTTTTTATGAATTTTTAGCTGTTCATTTTATTCAGTGACCTATATAACAGTGCTCTTCAGCATAGAGACAGTGCCTACCTGTGCATTTGTATAGTACCTTGGGTAAATGGATTTCTATCTGTTACTGTAATAGAACTTCTTAATATTAATAGCATTGAGTAATTGCTCCACCTTAGCAGATGAAAAAGAGGTTGTTGTTAAATGGCAGAACAGACATCAACTATAATAAAAGATCATTTGCAAAGTGTCTGTCAGACATGGTGCTGAAAGATGAGCTTAGAGGGGAAAAAAATTACTGTTCTACTCTGCACAAGTGCGTGTGCCAGGCTGGTTCAGAGAGTGAAGTTCACATTTGCAGTGACATCATTATAGCATGTGATGTCACTTGTGCCATTTGGAAATGAAAGAAACCTTTCAAACGAAGGGCTGGTCTGTTGGGTGTATCAGTGAATGCACGAGGAATATGTTGCAGTTTCAAGGAATCATTTCTGACACCAGTTGGTAGGTTTTTCATGGTGCACAGTTGAAAGAAAAGGTTGAAAGAAAAGAAAGGGATTTAAGTTTTTTTAAAACACTTAAAAAAAATCACCCAGAAGAGATACTCTTGCAATTTTGAGTTCCCTCTGCTGTGATGAGAAATGGAGACGGGAAGAGAACTGCTGCCACTTCTCCTGCTCCCATGCTTATCTTGATTTCTCAGATGGCTTCTGAAGATGGAGATAACTAAGTTCAAGCAGTTTAATGGCATTGCCACACTTATGGTATCCACATTCCACTTTCTTTTTTTGATGAAATATGGTGTTAAAGGTAATAATTGAAGTATTTTTACTACTGTGCTTTTGCACAGTAGTAGCAGTAGCCCCAGAAATTTTCCAGCTGCAGCCTTTGTTTCTGTAGACAAACACAGGCACACACAGAGGTTGGAGAATTGGCAACAAAGATGCTGGGAAAAGGAATGTGTTTTGGGGCTCTCCAAGAGGCTCTGATGCTAGCTAGTCCATCTGCAGAGAGATCACTTACACCTGGTGATAAGCCATGCTCCTCTTCTCTCTTCCTGCCTCCCCCCGCAATATTAACATCTGCTTACAGGATTGTTTCCACCTTGAAGTGGCAGCTGTGTCAGAGACGATGTGCTCTCACAGCAGAGAACGGAAGCACAAGCAAACCTGAACCCCATGCTAGCAAATCCATGCAGGCACCTCCTGAAAGCACTATGTCTTCTGCTGTGTGCTTAGAGCTGCCAGCTTGGAAAAGGCAACCGTGAAGCCTGGGATGCTGTTAAACACCACTGAGGACTTGTTTGCTCCCTCCTCATTCCCCCGTCCCCACTGAACACAAACTGTGAGAAGTCCAAGAACTGCTGTGGTGCCAACAAGAGCAAAATTACTTGCAGCTGGTGAACACCACCTGCTCCTGCCGAACTTCAGCCAAAACAGTTTCCTCCCCAGAGTGCCCTGGAGTGGGGAATCCAAAAGCTGTTCAGAGCAGGGTGATATTTAGTGTGGATGGGGAAGAGACATTGCAATTCTTGCTTGAGAGCAGAGTGTGTTACGCGGGAGGTCTCTAGTACTAATGACTGTCTTTCCTTTCCCTTTCCAAGCTCCCTCAAATCACCCTTTCTGCATTCTTCCAGTATGTTGCTTATGAATATTAATTCAGCCCTCTCTCCCTTTATACGCTATCCTTTTTCCCCATCCAAGCTAATGCAAATTTAATGTTGTTTTTAAAAAAAAAAGAGAGTCCTGCAAATGATAGCAAGAGCAGAGTGTCTTCCTTGAAGGCTCTCTGATGTATTAATGCAATGACACCTGATGACACTTTATTTTCTCCTGTGGTAGAAGCACTCCTTGACCCTGAGGAAGGAAAAGAAACACCCTTCTTTGTGATTCTCACTCTGTTTCTTAATAGCCTTCCTCATTCATCCCTAGCATCATTTGTTTGCCCAGTGTTTCCCGGTAGTTTGCTGATTATTTTATGGTTTTGGTTTGCTAAGTACGTATTGCTTACTTAAATTACCTGTGGTATAGAAACAGCAAGTAAAAGGACAATATCACGATGAATTCATAGCAAGAGGCCTCTTAGCAGCCCTCTGATCACCACAGTTGTTCTTACAGGTACGTCATCAGTTCAAAGGACTTTGTTCTGATTGAATCAGTAGAAGTTTTCTTGTATTTAACTAGAAAACCATCAGTGTCCAAATGTCTACATTCATTTATTGCAAGGAAGGATGTGAAGAATGCTACTGTTGAATTGGCCTGCTAACAGTTTTATCGTTTGTGCCTGGCTTTAGGCATAGGGAGCTCAGTGAGAAGGCACTTGCCTAGGTACCTTTCAGAGTCAAAGCCTAAGTTTATTGATTTTGTTGGTTGTATCATCATTAGTCATTGCTTCTTGCTTTCATTTTTGCAGTTCAGTTCCCAGTGTTTCTTTCCTCTGCTTTGCTGTCATTGTCTGATTTTCATAAACCTGCTATGAATTTGCTCTTCATTCATTTCTTGGCTCAGTCATAAAGTCCTTTCTCTTGCCTAGCTGCAATACAAATGCCTGGAGTGATAATAACTAAGTCCTCTTTATTATTTCTTGAAAATATCATCTGGGATCTTTATCTGAAGGTAAGCTTGCTGCAACTTGTTTAAAAAGATAAAGAAAGTTTCAGACTGCATATGAGATAGCTATGATACTCATGCTGTCATATGCTCACTTGCATATCTAATTTCAGACATCAAATTAATCATATTATTCTTTTGCTGTTGGTAGCCTTGTTTCCTAAAACTTCTCCAGGTCCACACTAGGGACCTTCGTGAATGGAGTCCTCCACCTGATGTTAATGATGAATAAGTACGCGAACAATTGAAACACAGGGGGTTTTGAGAAGCAGTAATCCCTAGAAATTCCACTGACACCCTGTTCTGTTTCTTCCATCTTTCTCTTTCTCATTCCACGCTGCCAGGAAATTTTTTGCTTCTGATACAGGATACCTCTTTGGAGAAACTAATCATTTCCTTTCTATGCATACCCCAGAGGAATGTGAAATGCTTGTTCCCTATAAAAGGATGATTGTGTTGCCTAAAAGTGCATAGAAAGGCAGCACGGTAAAAATAGGTCAGAACCATTATGTAGAGGTCATTGCATCAAAACTCCCTTTTGCAGTTTTCCCTTGAAAAACACCTTCCCTGACCCAGGAGGTCTGTTTCTATCCTGTGTTTCTGTGTTCATGCTTTTCCACAATACTTAGGGCCTGAATAGGGATATGTTTTTCCCTTCTTTCTTTTTTCAATTTTTGTGTCAGCTGACTGTGTTCATATAGCTAGGAAGCAGTAAAGTATTTCATCTATTGACTGCTGCATCTAAAATAGATTAAATTAGTGTTTATTTAACTTTTTACTGCTGACTTACAAAATTACTTTTAGTCTGGTTTGGTTATATAACTTTTTTCTATTAATTTATTACCATGCTCTGCTTTGATTGCTTTTTTGCAGTGGTATCAAATTGTATGCTACTTTAATATTTTCTCCAAGATGCTCTCTTGATTAATTTTATGTTAGATATTTATACCACCAAGAAGGATACTACTTAGAAATTCAGTTTCTTAATAAATACCTATTTTTAAAGCTTATACTTCTCTGAATTAAGGTGACTTGATTTAACTTTAGTTAATCACACTTTGTTTCATGAAGCTTTTGCATATACATTGGAAGAAAATATTTTCCTGTATAATGCATCAGGCATATGGCATACTTGTTACAGGATCAAAGGGGAGGTGACTTTGGGATGATGTGCAAAGCATATTGGTTTAATTTCTATATAGTACCAGAATGATTTCTATTTTAGTACTATGGCAGGATCTCAGTAAGAGACTGAGAGTTCCTTTCATTAGTTTCCATATATGTACATTAACATTCCTTGTATCAAAAAGCTCATAACTGAAGTTAAGTTTGAAGTTTGACATGAAAAAAAACCAAAACAAAACAAAAAACCAACAACAACAACAAAAAAAACACTGGAGAGGAAAAGATGTCATACAAAAATGTTATGTGTAAATAACTAAGTGATCTTAAAAATGAGAAGGCAGTTCACAGTTGCTGTCCATAGCCATTAGACAATGTGTTTATGGATATGAAAAGTCAAAGGATTAAAAAGAAAAACTGTACAACTCTAGTACCAGACTCTAAAGTTTTGTGTTGACCAACCTAGTTCCACTGGCTTCACCAGAGCTGTGCCAGGTCACTCCAGCTGATGACCTGGTCTGTCTTATTTAGCAAGTAATAACGTAGTTGCCAGATGTGGAGGGACTGACATATGTCACAAATCATACTTTTCTCTGTAACATCCTAGGAAAGTACTTCTTTTTAGTTTTTGTTGTTGGTTTATTCACAGAATCACAGAACAGTGGGGGTTGGAAGGGACCTTGAGATACCAGCTCGTCCAACCCCCCTGCGTGAGCAGCACACCCAGAGCAGGGGCACAGGACCGCGTCCAGGCGGGGTGTGAATGTCTCCAGGGAAGGAGACTCCACAGCCTCTCTGGGCAGCCTGGGCCGCTGCTCTGGCACCCACACAGGAAAGAAGTTTTTCCTCATATTTAAGTGGAACTTCCTGTGTTCCAACTTGTGCCCGTTGCCCCTTGTCCTGTCATTGGGCGCCACTGAGAAGAGCCCAGTCCCATCCTCCTGACACCCGCCCTTTAGGTATTTATAAGCATTGATAAGGTCCCCCCTCAGTCTTCTCTTCTCCAGGCTGAACAAACCCAGGTCTCTCAGCCTTTCCTCATAAGGGAGATGCTCCAGTCCCCTGAGCATCTTTGTGGCTCTCCGACTGTTTGCTTGGTTTGCTCTAGGAGTTTATACACAGCAAAACCAATGTTTTCCTGTGCTCTTAAATTTGTTTCTTAGCCCAGCCCAGTACAGTTAACCTTTCTTTACACCAAAAAATGATCCAGATGTAGTTCTTCTTGAGACACACCGTTTTTGAACTGGTCCTACATGTCAGGTGCTATTTTTTTAAAGAAATCATGATATAATTCTATAAAGCATGGAGCATGCATGTGAATCTTGTGGACTTGTCCTTTAGCCATGTCAGCCGTAACTGCTCTTGCCATCTGAAGTCTCCTGCCTATACCATGAGCACTTCTGCACCTACTTCACCAGTCAGCATAGAATAGATTTAACCACAACTCTAGTGTTTTTTTAAGCTAATGTGGTTGATTTTTGTCAGTGGTGGATGAAGGTATACTCACATGATCCCCTCTGCTGGCTGCACTGTACATGTGGTAAGTTCTGATGGGGGAGCAATAATAACCAGTAGGGGGTTTGCAGTGTCTTCAACTGCAACAGCTGTTTATAAAGTTAACATCTGTCCTGGCCTCAGTCTCAAGATTGTCAGTGTTTTTATATTGATGAATTGAGCATTTGCATGGTTTATATAAAAACATTAAATTTTAAATGGCTTTTCTTTTGCTTTTTTGCAAATGGCTTTGCTTTTTACTTTTTATGTCCTTTTGAAGGAAAAGAGAAGCACTTGTATGTAGATTTTTTTTTTTCTCCTAAAACACCTAGATGTGTTCTCTGCTGATGGAAGGGCCCTGTTGCTTGGTGATAAAAGCAGTGTTTCTCACAGCAGTTTAAATTTCACTCTCCTCTCTTCACAGTCTCATCTCAACAAAGCATAGGTTCAAGTTTAAACACATGCTTACATCCATATTATTCAGGAGAGCGTGTAAGCACACATGCATAACTGAAGTCAATGGGACTTAAGTGTGTGCTTCACTTTAAAGCATGCGCTTCACTGCTTTCCTGAATACAGGGGGGGTTTAATCTAAGTGGTTTGGAAATTACAGTGGCCTTGGACATATTGTTTCTTTTATCCATCTGGAAAAAGGGCTACTGTGAAATTTAGTAAGTACTGTTAACACTTTGAAACTTTTGTGTAAAACACAGTTCTTTCTTTCATACTCATCTTCCTTGCAGTATGTTTAGTTTACGCAAAAAGCACGACATGAAGGTGGTTGGAATTTGTTCCTGCGCATTAGAGTGGGCTGGTGTTGAGACTGATCAGCGCAGGTAGGCGTTCAGACTATGGCTATGCACAGTTCTTCTGTCTAAAGAATAATGGCACCCAGGACTGCAATATTTAATCACTGTGACTGGCACTGGAGTCCTTCCAGTGGCCACTTGTAAGTACTTAACTCACCCAGGGCACCGACATCTTCCCACATATTGTGCTAGAATTACCAACTCAAAGGCAGCTTGAAGAGCAGTCACTCATGTCTGTCTGTCTGTATGTCTGTGTTACTTGTGTATCTGTTTACGCATGTAATTTTCTTTCAGATGTTGAACTGCAGCTCAGCAGCTGGGCCCCAATGTTTTGAAAATCTTTGAGAACTAATTAGGCTCTCCTCAGAGTATGGCTCATCCAGCCAGTCTGAATAAACAAATGTCACCGTTTGTATTAGGAAATCTGTACAAATGACTGATCCCTGTCATGGGGTAACATTAATCTTTTTAGTATAGATTTCCAATAGTTAACCATCTGGCTCCATGCAGTTTTCCAGAAAACATTCACTACCGGGGCCAGTGGAAAGAAGAAGGTGGGATTAATAACCTGAATACATCATATGAAGCATTAATCTTTAGGATTGGCCATTTGTTTTTATCAAAACAACTCCCTTAAGATAGTATTTCACAGCATGTGGTACGTGCATGGACCTCTTTCAAAATGAGAAAATGTTTCAGTATCAGCCATGATCTGCAGTTTGCAAATTTATGGATGATAAAGGCTGGAAGAATTCTACATTCTCTTCTGATTTATGTTGCATTTATTGTCACGGACTGTTTAGTGGAAATGCCTGATCTTTGCAATAGTTGTTAAAGCTTTTCATTCAAAATCACACTCTTATATAAGAATCTAAAATTACTTATGTTAATAATTAATATACAGGCTGGTACAGGCAGCACTGTATTCATCTGATGGATGAATTTCATCAACTGCGCTGTAAAGATAAGTCCAGCGTCTTGGTCTAAGTTAAATGATCTCAATCCGGCTAAGCGGTTAGGCACCTGCTTGACTTTAATCACCGGTTGTTCCACAGATTTCATTGGTCCTAAGTGCTTTGTTGAAATCCAGCCATATGACTTAGGTCCTGCCTGAGGTCCCTGACTTGCAAGCTGTGGCAAATTAAAGGCGAAAAACAGCTGAAGAGGTTATGGCCCTCAAGCTGTCTGTCCTGTCCTTGTGATGGAGATTACCTCCTCTGCAAGGCAGATGAATGAATGGCTTCTAAAGCATATTAACTTAAACGCAAATTGGAGACATAATACTCAAAGCTGAAAACTTGAGCACTCCAGAAGCTGCTTCATGAGCCATTCAGTTGTCTCTGCTGTGGCGGGATGACAACTGCCATCAGGGGAATGGAGTAGATGGTGTAGGGGATGGTAACTACTTTGGCTGTCTGATTTTAATCTATCACGGCATGCAAATCAGAGCTCTTAGTCCCTTTCTTGACAGCCTGGTGTGTGAAGCTTACTGCTGTTTGCAAAGCTGGCTGGCTCATACGCTGCTACCTGACCTCCCTTTAGTGCTGCCCAATGCTCGCCTGGCTTTATCACTTGCCCAGTACAAGAGAATCAATTTAGACTGTAATCTCCTTGAGAGGAGGGACTACATCTTCCATGTATTTGGGTGCAGCATATTGTGAATGCTATCAGAACAGAACTAATAATTTTCCTAATCTGCATGTGACACTAGTACACTTGAGTAATGCACAGCACTCTCTACATAAACCATGTTTATACCTTCTCACCCAATCATGTCTGCTGCAGTATTTCCAAATAAATGGTGGGTTTCTTACTGATTCTTCCTGATAGAGAGTGATTTGTAATAATCTTGTCATGCCAAACTCATAATAATACTAAATGAAGACATTTGTTGAAGGAAGTGATTGTAAATTACATGGAAATTCAAGCCTTGCTGGCATTAATCAATACTGAAACACAACTTTTGCATTCCCGATATAATACTGCAGAATCTAATCCCATGGATTTTACATTTCCATGTGAATTAAGCATTTATTTTGATTTAAAACTTTTTTCTACTGGAAAAGGGAAATGAGGGGTTTTTTTTGAATATGTATACAATCCTGGAAGACCTGTACTTTCATAGACAAATCTTGTAACTTTTGTGCGTAGTTAAGCTGTATTACGTAAACTGGTTTGTATTGCTGTCTGGTTGTGAATTTAAGCTGGTCAACCCATCTGACAGAAAAACATTTCATTTTGTGTTGAATAGGCTGAAGTGAGTTGGCAGTTATTTAATCACAATCACCTGAACATTTTTCTCCAAATCTGCTTCATTATTGCAGGTGTATGTGGTCATGCCTGTTTCTTTTCCTAACCAGTTACAGACTCTGGCTTTGTGGTATTGGTCAGCCACTGAATTATATTCTCAGCAGCTATTTTACCCTGCGTTCTTCTGGAGGGTCATGTGCATGTGAGAGGTTGCTTAAAATACAGCCACAACAACAGAAAACAAATGGATAAGAAATCAGTCCTGCACAACCTGCAAGCAGGTTTGTTCACTTCAATGGGACTATGCAGGACACATTACATTAGGGACATAAGTAAAGCTTTGCATAGTCAGGCTTTCTAAACAAAAACATTATTTGACCTCAGAAACAATGTACTGTTTTTGTTCTGTGGGAGCATTTGATTGAGAACCATCTCACGGTGATTACGATATGCATTTATTTCCATTATAGGAGTCCTGTACTCTCTAATTAAGAGTGAAGCGCTAAAACTCTATACTCAGAGTATATAGAATATTAGACCCTGGTGGGAATGGATGGAACCAGAGTACTCTGTTAGATGATT
>VZTV01045632.1:0-12027 GCA_013400875.1 Anhinga rufa | reverse complement strand
CCCCCGCCCCCGCCCCGCCGGTCCCCTCACCCCGCCGCTCTCCCATGGCCGAGGCTCCGCTCCTCGCCGTTCCCCCACCGCACCGGCCCTCACGCCGCCCGCATACCGCCCCGCCCGGCCCTCGGCGCGGCTCCGCTCCCGGCGGGGCCCCGGGAGGGCGCGGCGCTACCGGGCCGGGCGGGCCGGTGGGCTCAAGCGATGCGGGGCGGGCGCGCTATGAGCCGCCGCCATTCGCCGGCCCCAGGAAGTAAAAGGGCGCTGCGGAGGGACGGGGCTGGGCGGGNAAAAAAAACAGAAAGTGAAAACTGAACCGGAAAGTAAAGAGCGGTCGTGGTTTTCCTCTTCCCGCGGGTCACCGCCGCCCCGGCACCGGCCTTCGGCGGCCCTTCCCGCCCTTCCCTCAGCGCCCTCTGTCATCGTTCGCCTCCTGCCCCGGGCTCCTTCCCTCGCCTCAGTGCCCCCTCGGCTCCTTCCCTGCTCACCTCGGCGCCTCTCTTCAGCTCTTCCCTCTGCCCCTTCCCTCATCCCCTCAGGCTTCACCTCCTGCCCTCAGCCCCTTCCCTCCTCCCTCAGCCCTTTGCTTTGGATCTCCCCTCAGTCCCCCCTCAGCCCTTTCCCAGACCCCCTCAGGGCCTCCCTCCATCTTCCTTTAGCCCCTCTGGCCCCTTCCCTCATCTANAGCCCCTTCCCTCACCTCTGTCCTCCTCCCTCAGCCCTTTGCTTTGGATCTTCCCTCAGTCCGCCCTCAGCCCCTCGGTGCCTCCCTTCAGCTCTTCCCTCTGCCCCTTCCCTCATCCCCTCAGGCTTCACCTCCTGCCCTCAGCCCCTTCCCTCCTCCCTCAGCCCTTTGCTTTGGATCTCCCCTCAGTCCCCCCTCAGCCCTTTCCCAGACCCCCTCAGGGCCTCCCTCCATCTTCCTTTAGCCCCTCTGGCCCCTTCCCTCATCTACTCAACCTCTTTCCCTGGCCCTTGCCTCACCGCCTCCCTTCATCCCTCAGACCCATCCCTGTCCCCGCTGCCCGCCTTGCCCCCCTGGGGTCCCTCATGGGGTGGCTCCAGGCTCCACTGTGCAGTGGGGTTGCTCGGTCACCTCTTTTAAATACGATTTTTCCCTGAAGTGTTAAAAAAAATGCCCTGTCCCACCCAGATACTCTGGGGCTTGTTCCTCTGTCAAAAACATGGAAGCGTGTGGCCCGGTGGTGGATTTGCTTCAGGATTAAGGGGCATAAATGAATGTTTAAGCAGAAAAACTGAATAAATAATCCATTTACCTTGCACCACCTAGCATCTGTGTAGATCACTGCAGCAGGGAGGCGGCCTGTCACTTGAGTAGCTGTGCGTGAACCACGAGACCAGGTTGCTCGAAGCCCCATCCAACCTGACCTTGAACACTTCCAGTGACGGGGCGTCCACAGCCTCAATGTCTCACCACACCTGGTGCAAAACATGTCTTCCTTGTGTCCAGTCTAAACCTACCCTCTTTCAGTTTAAAACTGTTGCTCCTTGTCCTGTTCCTACAGGCCTTGGTAAAAAGCCTTTTTCTGTCTTTCTTACAAGGTCCTTTTATATGTTGGATATATATATTTTGATCAGATTGTAGCTTTCTAGCTGCACAATGGCTTCCAGCTCCTGCTTGTTACCCATGCTCTGTGTGTTGATACAGAGGCACTTCAGGTGGGCTATCGATCGTGACACCTTTTTAGAGGGACATGCCCTAATTCACAGAACCCCAGAGCTGGGGGCTGGAAGGGACCTCGAGAGATCATCTTGTCATACCCCCCTGCATGAGCAGCACCCCCAGAGCAGGGGCACAGGACCGCGTCCAGGCGGGGTGGGAATGGCTCCAGGGAAGGAGACTCCACAGCCTCTCTGGGCAGCCTGGGCCGCTGCTCTGGCACCCGCACAGCAAAGGGGTTTTGCCTCAGATTTCAGTGGAACTTCCCGTGTTCCAGCTTGTGCCCGTTGCCCCTTGTCCTGTCGTCGGGCACCGCTGAGAAGAGCCCAGTCCCACCCTCCTGACACCCGCCCTTCAGATACTGATAAGCACTGAGGAGATCCCCCTCAGCCTTCTCTTCTCCAGGCTGAACAAGCCCAGGTCTCTCAGCCTTTCCTCACCAGGGAGATGCTCCATCCCCTGAGCATCCTTGTGGCTCTGCGCTGGCCTTGCTCCAGCAGCTCCCTGTCCTTCTGGCACTGGGGGCCCAGCACTGGACACAGCACCCCAGCTGCGGCCTCCCCAGGGCAGAGCAGAGGGGCAGGATGGCCTCCCTCGCCCTGCTGCCCACACTCCTGTCCATGCAGCCCAGGACACCGCTGCCCTTCTTGGCCCCGAGGGCCCAGCGCTGGCTCAGGGGCACTGGCTGCCCACCAGCACTGCCAGGGCCTTCTCAGCAGAGCCGCTTCCCAGCAGGGCAGCCCCAGCCTGTGCTGGTGCCTGGGGCTGTTCCTCCCCAGGGGCAGCACCTTGCACTTACTTTTGTTGAATTTCATCAGGTTAATTCCTCTGAGGCATTTCACTGGTGTTTCCTTGTTGGTTCCTAACTCATCAACAACCCCATGCTCTTCTCTGTTGTTCAAAACTCTATCCCCCTTCCCTGCTAAGGTTAGTTTAAAGCTCTCCATACAAGTCTGGCCAGCTTGTTAGTGAAAACTCTCTTTCCCCACTTGCTCAGGTGAGCCCTATAATTTGTGTCCTCCTTCCTAAACAACTTCCTGTGACTGGGAGGATAGAGGAGAACACCACGTATACTCCAGATCTTTTTAATGTTGCTTCAAGGGACGTATCGTCTCTTTTGGTGGTTCTGAGTTGCCTTGTCATGGTATTGTTGGCCCCTGTGTAGAATAGTAGGAGTGGATGATAATTTTTAGGGTTCACCAGGCTCAACAGCCTCTCAGGGATGTCGCGAATGCAGCAAATAGTCAATGTCGCAACAGACGTTAGAGCAGGGAACAAAGCGATCTGGGCTTACCCAACCTCTTACACAAGGGTTCATGTGAACACAACGTGCCAAATTATGGGTCAATGGTTGTGCTGCACGAATGCCCTTTTGGCACAGAGTCCGGTGGGTGCTTGGAGGAGAGCCTGCCCGGGATTTCAGGTACTTCTGGCAATGAGCTACGGCTGACGGTTTGGCTGGACATCTGTGGTGCTGTGTCCCCACAGCAACGTGCATCGTGGATGTGCTGTGTTGTCACCCAGCTGAGTGGTAACCCAATATGTCGCCCAATATATGTCACCCAATAATAAATTTACGGAGAGGCTGGTTCCTGATCCTTGATGGTGCTTGCACAGCCTGTTTGGGTGTCTGTACTCAGCTGCCCAGTGCCCAGGCTCTGGTTCAGCTCTGCTCACCCGGTTTGCTGTGCTTTTGCTTGCTGGGGTAGTCATAGCTGTAGCAGGAAAGATTGACAAATGAAGGAAAAATGGAGAAAGAACAACGAGATGATGATGTGACAGCTCAGTTATAAGTCACTTATTACTCAAAGCAATGCTGCAGGTCAGTAACATGCCGTTACAGATATTTCCTCCATCCTAAGAATTTACTACTGCAGCAGCAGAGAGTGCAAAGTGCTACTATCCCAGGAAAAAACGAAGGCACGGGGAAGAGTAAGTGATTTTTCTGGTGTCCTACAGTCAGTAAGGGCAGTGTTAGAATCATAGAATCATAGAACGGTTTGGATTGGAAGGGACCTTTAGAGGTCATCCAGTCCAACCCCTGCACTGAGCAGGGGCAGCTTCAACCAGACCAGGTTGCTCAGAGCCCCGTCCAGCCTGACCTTGAGTGTTTCCAGGGATGGGGCATCGACCACCTCTCTGGGCAACCTGGGCCAGGGTCTCACCACCCTCAGTGTAAAAAATTTCTTCCTTACATCCAGTCTAAACCTCCCCTCCTTTAGTTTGAAACCATTACCCCTTGTCCTGTCACAACAGGCCTTGCTAAAGAGATCGTCCCCATCTTTCCTGTAGTCCCCCTTTAAGTACTGGAAGGCCGCAGTAAGGTCTCCCCACAGCCTTCTCTTCTCCAGGCTGAACAACCCCAGCTCTCTCATCCTGTCTCCATAGCAGAAGTGCTCCAGCCCCCTGATCATCTTCATCGCCCTCCTCTGGACCCGCTCCAAAAACTTGATAGCAGTCTTGTGCTCTGACCATGTAGCAGTGTATCTCTGAATTACCAGATCCGCTGATTTTTCTAGCTCCTGTTGACATATCAAAGACTGGAATTCTTGCTGGTGTTGCTGGTTCTAAACACAGCTAGCCTAGGAGTAAGAAGAAAGGCTTTCCATGTTCCCATGCCATAGTACTCAGGTTAGGTGAGACAGAAATATCTTTGTGGCATCAATGTCCCCAGTTGTCCTGGGGTGTAAGATCATAGAATCATTAAGGTTGGAAAAGACCTCTAGGATCATCAAGTCCAACCGTCAACCCAACACCCCCCGGCCTCATAACCATGTCCCAAAAGTGCCACATCTACATGGGTTTTGAACACCCCCAGGGATGGTGACCCCACCACCTCTCTGGGCAGCCTGTGCCAGTGCTTGACCACTCCTTCAGTAAAGACATTTTTCCTAATATCCAGTCTAAACCTCCCCTGACACAGCTTGAGGCCGTTTCCTCTCGTCCCATCACCAGTGACTTGGGAGAAGAGACCAACACCCACCCAAGATGAACAGCCCTGTGTAACTGCATGCCTCATCCTAGGAGACAGAAGAAGGGCTCTGAGGTTCTGCAGCAGCTATAAGGCAGAGCAGATCTGCAGTCAGAGCACCTGGATTTCCCCCTTGAGTGTGACTGTTCAGCTGCCACCACAATGACACATGAATATTTTAGTATTAGGAATTATTTCTGATGAGGAGATGTAGGATTTCTGGCGAGAGTTCCTTTCTCAGTGATCTATTCCCATTTCATCTGTTAGAAAAAGAAGGAATTTGGGGGAGTTTTGTCATCGCTTTACTAGGGAGAGTAATTGGAGCCTCTGGAGGTCGAACCATTTCTAACTGGAGTTTCTGTGAAGCTGTTTGGTGCCTTATGCCTTTTTGGGCGGTGGCACATGTGGTCTGTGCAAGAGGAGAGCCCATGATCTAACTGTGGTGGGGACCTGGTTCCTGGCAATACTCTATTTTGAATTCTCTGAAAGAATGACTCATAAAGTTCTGCCATACTTGCAAATCTAAAATAAAGAAGTCGTCATTTGAAGATCTGTTTCCTCTTTTATTCAGAAAAAGATGAATAATGCCTGCACGTGCTGTCAGTCACTCTGTGAAAGAAATAGCTGCAATGAAATGAGTCAACTGGGAGGTGGAAGGAACAGCTCCTGAAAACGACAGTGTCCTGCTGAAAGACAACACACAATGATAAAGCAAATAATTCGGGTTGAAATCATTATTGACTGGGTGGGGCAGCTGCTTATAAACACAGCCTGCAAACACTGGGTGGCATAGGACCTGCAGGCTCCCTCTGCTTTTCCTGCTGTGTGTGAATCATGGGACAGCAGATGACACAGAAATACGTGGAAACACTGAGTTTCTCTTTGGTTTTCTCCTATTTCCTTTTAATATGTGGCATGAGAGATTGGTTTGGCTTTTGCTTGGTTTCCTAAGGAAATGAGGCTTATGATTGTACTGTTTCTATCTGTCTCTCCCATTAACTTTTGAAACCAGTTTCAGCCCAATTTGACAGCAAGGTAGTGGTTTCACAGACTGGTTTCTTCAATTTTCTAGAAAATCAGTGGTCTGCTGGAGGACCCTCTTCCTCTCCTGCTCCTGAGAACATCCAAAGCTTAACTGCTACTGAGGGAATCCAGATGGGAGGAGGTCACCAGTGGCTAAAGGCAATTCTGAATAAATATTTGCATTTGCATAGACCTCAAAGCCAAATCATGAACCCCGTGGCTGGCTGATGCCCAGCGTGATTCTTTTTATATTGGCATAGCTGTCAGGACAGATTAAAGCAGGTCTAAAAGGTAAAATGCAAGCACATGGAAATATCATGGGTGCCTTTTGGGAGGGTGCTTAAAACCCTGGTGTTCCTCTGCTGCAGAGACTTTGGACAGACGTGTCCAGAGGGGAGAGGAGCAACTGCAGAAATGGAGAGAAACCGCAAGCAAGTGGCTACAGCAGGAAGAATAGGCGAGATGGGCTTCCGTTGCAGCGGGATCCTAGCATGGCTTTATTTCAAGATGAAGTTTCCCTTCCCAGGCAGTGCTTTCAGGAATGAAGCAGAGCAGGACTGTTCCCAACTGGTCTTTTTGTGCAAGTCTGAGCCAAGAAATTGCCTGGTTTTGTACAGAAATGAGCCTGAACCAGAAGCATCCCTAGATGCAGCATCACCAGGCCAATCCGGAGGGTCAGATAGGCCCCAGCATCTGTTGTTTGAGGAACTTCTGATGTGTTGTGGTAAAATATCAAGTTCAGAGCCATTTGGCTTGGGAAGCGTTGCCTCAGGACCTTCACTGAAAGAGAAAGTTGTGAAAGAGAACTTGTGGGCTTCTTTGACCTCTTTGGCAGCCTGTTATATTTGGTCATTCCTGCTGGTATGCCCTGAAAAACTGCAGCGCTCTTTTTAAAGGTGTCATGTTCAGACCATGAAAAGTTTATGCAAAGACTCTGGGCACGTGAGAAGGGGCGCGAGCAGGCAGCTAGCTCAGAAACGCCTGCTGCACACCAGCACAAAGTTTGAGCCCTTCTGGTTTAATCCAGGTGGACAGAAAGAGGTTTCCTCCCGCTCATTTCTGCTCTACTCTACTCCAATCAAACTGCAAGGAAAAGCATGAGATGCAAAGTCAGGAACTGCTTGATCAAAGGTCTACTTTATTCTGCAACACTGTCGAAGTGTATGTCATCCCCCATAAAGCTGTCTTGCCCCAACCTTCACTCGACTCAAGCAAAACTTCCATAATCACTTTGGGATCTTGCAGCAAGAGAATCTGGTTTTGCCCAAGACCTTTAATTTTGTCATGTTCAATAATAGGGGAAAGTCTCCAAAAATACCACAGCAAATACCATCTCCATCTCTATACAGATGCAGGAATCCTCCAGCATGACGGTACGTGTACGTGGTTCCTTGGAAAATGACTGTAACATTTATCACATGCTTTCCAAGCCTGCGGGTGACAGATTGAGATTAAATGCAGAAGATTATTCCTCCCAGAGAAATGGCTGATTGAGTCTTCTCCCTCAAAATCTTCCTTCTTGCCTTCCCCGCATATGCTTATCTAGTAGGCCAGCACATTTTCCGAGCCTACCGATCTGTCAAGAGTGTTCCATCTCGTTGAGGAAATCCCAAGTAACACTCCACTTCACCACGTGCCCATTAGCGACATGCTTCTTCTTGTGTTTGCTGGAAAATGCGTTGTATTTTTATTGTCGTCGAACTCTGGTATTTGCTCACGGTGTATTCATGCAGTGTACACCTCCCGCAGCAAAGCACAGTTAAGATTTTCGGTTTCTGGTTTGATTTATTCTTGCGTTTGGGCTTTTTTATGGCTATTTTGGTTATCTCGCAACTTCCTAAGAAATGAACTTTTTGTTTGAGTTGTGATGACAAACATTTAAATAGTTCTAGCAGAACTGGGGAATCGGAACCAAAGTTGTTAAAACAAACAACCAAGCCCCTACAAAAGCCTCTAACAAAACCCAGTTTGTTTTATGGTGTTTTCACAGCCATGTAAAACCACACACTGCACAGGCAGCTACAAGGTCCGCTGAGGAAATCAGTCAAAGATGACACGAATGTGACCAAGTGCAGATGAGCATTTTCAGTGGTGAGCAAGTGGGGTTTTTTCCCCAAGTCCATTTGCTTTTTTCCCCCCATTTTTTTTAATCATTACCGAGGTAGTTATTAAAAATTAATAGCTGTGCTGCTTACCATTTATTTTTGCAATGTAAACCTGACAGTCTCTGAAGACAGTGTTTTATGTCGTACTTTCTAAACATTAATTATAACTCCTTACCAGGCACAAGACTGGAGCCAGGAGATACAAGCTCTTTCTGTAACCAAGACGTTACTGTTTGATCATGGCAAAACGCGAGACTGAGGGTTTGAGACTGTCCAGGTCTAAACAGAATACCTTTTTCTTCTCTTGAAGTAATCAGTCCTGTAGTAATTAAACAGAGGGAACATTTGCAATTAAGCTGATACCGGCTTGTGTGAGGCTGAAGTTGGTCGTGCCACTCTTATTTCAGGCTCTCTGCAGATGCAGGCAAGCAATCCTGTTCATCTAAGTGATATTTACAGTGGATTATTTTCTCATAGATGGAAATTTAGATTGTATCCATGATCCTCCTCCACAACCGTTTTCTTTCTCTCTTTGACTGCGCTATTTCCAACCTCTAACCCATCTCCTTCCATGTAATCCTGCATTCTCCCTACAGAAGAGCCAGGTGAGGCTGAAGAGGTGCTGGCTGGTCTCAGAGAATAAAGTTCCTCCTGCCTTGGTCCACATCAGCCCAATACAGTGATGCGTAAACTCCTCCATCAGGCAGGTAAAATATCCATATTTTACAGAGGCAAAAACTGAGGCAGCGAGTGCTTTGCTGGAAGCCAGATAAGGAATTTGGGAAGGCTAAAATGCCACCGTTCTGAGCCTTCTGCTTTCAGGTGTTGTGTATATAGGGATATGTTTTGAAATAGGAACACTTACTAGTGATCTTATCAAAGTGAGGCAGAGACTGCATTTATCTCTTCGTATTACTGACTTGTGTCATATTTGTGTTATCTACAGCTGATTAACCTCCAGCACTGTCTGAACTGCGGGTCACAGAGTATTTTCATCTCTACCTGGCACTACCTGCTATTCTCCTGCACTAAGCTGAGGAGTTTATCCACTTAAATTCATCCCTGGACTCACCTTGGGGCAAGAGGTGAGAGAATTTACGTGGTTTTCCAAGATCGCTCCCAGCCCCGTTGTCTGTGTTTCTGTTACAGGGCTGGCATGCCGGCTCTTTGCGTCTTTAAATAGGGAATGGAAACCCTGAAAAATTTAAAAACAATTACAGAGTAATCTTGTCCTGCCTTTGAGGCTGGCATGAATGGCTGCAACACACGGACATAAAAGATAACATTTCGTGTTCTGAGAGGTCCTGTCCTGGGCTAATCCTCGTACTGTTGCAGCCGACCGGGTGAGCAATTTCAGTTTTTATGCGGTTAGTGCAGACGCACTTGATTTTCTTGCTACATGAAAGTGGCAGCAGGTCCACCACTGTGCTGACCAGAAATTTTCCACTGGAGTTATTTAATTTCATCTTCCTGCAATGAAAAATTGGTTTTCTTCAAAAATAACATTTTCAGGAGAAAAATGTCCACTGCTGGAAAACATTGATTTTTTCCCTCAAAGCAGGGAACAAAGCAGGGAACAAAGCAGGGAACAAAGCAGGGAACAAAGCAGGGAACAAGCACAGGGCAGGTTTCTATTTTAGAAGTGTAGTCATTGTAGAAAGCAATAAAATTCTACATTTTTTTCTAAAAATGTAATTTAAATTTTTTTTTTTAAAATACAGTTTCATCCTTTATCCTGCTGTGGATGGGAGGAGCGTCAGCTGGCTGTGTACCCTAGAGCACAGCGCCCAACCACCTGAGAAATGCAGGCAGGCAAGATGAAAAACATGAACAGGATTGCCAGTGTATGGCAGGACCACGACGTGAAAGAATCCTGCAGAATCTCTCCTCGGAGGAACAGCTCTCCTTGCAGATTTACTCCTGCAGAAGTTGTTTGGGGTGAAGGGGATTTTTTTCATCTCTGTTTTGAATATATTTCTTATATCTCCTTGCTTACTTACTCCAGCAATTTGGGAAGGACGTCAGGGGAAGACTGCAAGACTGGGAGTGTAATAGAAGTAGGGCACACAAGAAAGCTGATACACACCTCCTCTTTCCAGACCTGGAGGCAGGTGAGAAAAGGTTAACAATGCTATCGCATGGCAGTTGCCCAAGCTGCCGGCGCTGTTGACAGAGCTTGGCTCCGCTAGCGAGTTCAAGGCATCAGTGTTTTGAGTGTGTGGCACCTTTCTGAGAGTTCAGGAAGTGCAGAGTCAAGTTGCGTTTCTCAACCCAGCACCCAAATTTATCTCCTTGCCCACACAGATGCTAACCCGCAGGTCTAGTTTCTCTTTGGGTAGATTGCTTTGCCAAAACAAAACATACAGGCATCAAGACCGCTTACAAAGTCCTCATAAATATCAGCTACCTAAATAACCTGTTGGGAATTAGGACAGCAAATGCGTTGTATTTCTGGATGTGACTATATGAGTGTGGGGACGGAGGGGGAACCTGGCATGCAGGGGAAGAAAATCTAGGGATGAACAGCAGATAGAACGCAGGCTGTGCAGTTTTCTCCTACGTTTCTAATGCAAAGAACAGTAATTTAGAGGTGGAGGAGGAGAGGAAGGTGGAAGATTAAGTCTGTGTATCACCCATCCCTTTGATTTCTGTCCTAGGTGTTAAGATGGGAAAAACAGAGGAGAATGCAGAAGATTTTAGGGCAGTCACTGACTTTTATGCTCATATTCTGAATGTGACACGCTCGTGTTTGGCTCCCATCTCCTGCAGTTTGGTTGCTCTGGCTTCTCTCCCACTCTGTGACACTGGGTAAGCGATCAGCAATTTGTTGATGAGATGCAGTTGCTGTGTAGGGCTCCTGAGCTGAGGAAAGGGATGTGCCCGGAGCCGTGTCCTTGAGGCAGGCGAGCTGACGTGGTGGGAATGGGATACACCATCAATGCTGTTGATGGTTTCATCAGCGTGATCAAGCCTAGTATGGGCTGTTTCCTGCAGGTTCTACTGCTGCCTCCATGTGGGTATAGTTATTTTGGAAGGTTTAAAATAAAGATTTTTAAGGAATGCATCTTACCCTAGCTCCTACTTTGATAAGAGGAGAGATCTGGGGTAGACAGGGGAGAAGTGGTAGAGAAGGGTTGCACTCTCCTGGGTGAATCAAGTGGGAATCAAGCAATTCAGGCTGTAATTCCAGTCTTGCACTGATTTCTTTTTGTAATCTTTGGGAAATCACTTCACCTTTCTGTGCCTCTGTTTCCGCTGTCTTACCTACTTGTAAATTTTGCAGAGCAGTCATCAACAGGACAACCCAACAAAACCGGTGAGCTAAGAAATGCCAGTGCTTACGGAGAGGCCAGGAGGCCCTGCTCCCCGCTCCGCATTGCACGCATGACGTGCCCTTTCCAGGAGGTAATGTCATCAATGAAATAATTTCCAAGGAACTCGCTCTGGTCCTGGTGACTCTGGAAGAGCAGCTCATTCAGCCCTCGGACCTGGGTGGACTCTGCTGCCGTCTGGGACCCAGGGAAAATAGTTCCACCCCATTTTTGGTACACGTTGCCCCAGTTCTCCCTGCCCAGTGCTTTCCCAAGTCCACTCCAGCACACCCCAAACCTCCTTTTGTCACAGCAGCTCCCCCAAACACATTCTCACCCAGCTCCTGCACCCCATCCCATCCCAGCCTGTCCCTCCCCTCCGTGCTGAGCCCCCTCCCCAGCTCTCCACAAGCACCAGCCCCCCCAGTCCTACCTACCCCTGCAGAACACCCCACGTCCCCATCACCCTCCCAGCATCTCCCCGTGTCCCACACCAGTTTCACAGGCACCTCTGGCCTCCCCTACCCACTGTCAGCACCCCAGTCTCTTCTCACCAGTGCCACCACTCCCCGCTCCCTGCACACACACCAGTGCCCCCAGTACCTCCTCCCACAAACACCAACTCTCAGTCCCTCTTCATCGTCCTTCTCACATGCACGTACCCCAGTGACTCCAGTACCCACCTCCCACACCCCAGTTCCCCCAAATACCCCCTGCCCACACACACCAGTGCCCCCAGTACCACTTCTGCACAAACCAGTGCTCCCAATATCCCCGTCCCACACACCAGTGCTCCAAATTCCACCTGCCCACATACCCCAGTGCCCCAGTACCCCATAGCCAATGCCCCCAGTATCCCATGTCACCCTCTACTGTCATTACCCCTTCTGCACATACCAGTGCTCCCAACATCCCCCTCCCCACACACACCAGTGCCCCCAG
>VZTV01045631.1:583-10785 GCA_013400875.1 Anhinga rufa | reverse complement strand
TAAAATAAATTGAAAGCAAGCTGTTAGGAATGATTTTATAATCATCCTTGAGGCAGAAATCATTTAGAGCAACACTAGTAGCATGAAGGCTTCATACAAACTCAAGAAAGCATTAAGAACATTTATGATTGTTGCAGCAGAAGTCCAATTTACATTGAGCTAAAGTGAATGCATGACTTGGAATTACCAGCTGTGCAGATAAGTTGAGCAGGTCAGAACAGGACCAGTGTCATACCTTTGGGTATGTCAGAAGTAATGTGTACTAATGTATTATTTAAAGGATTTTGATAAAAACTGAATCAGATGAAGTGAACTGTTTCTAATCAGATTTTCACTGTATTACGCTAAGCCCTACTCTGTGATAATAAAGCCCATGAAATCTAAAGAAAAATAAATAAACAATGATCAGCAGAGTGTAAAAACATCAGTCTGCAGGGCCAAGAGTCAAACACTAACTTTATGTTATTAGTTGATTTCCAACTTGCTAAAAGACTTACTTATACTTTCAAGAGAAATTAGCTGTTGATAAAAAATGCCACTTTTCTCCACCAAGGACCGTCAAGAATTACAACCCCTAGTTAGGATTTCTCAAGTGGAATATACATTATTAGTTTCTTCTTCTCACCACCAAATACTCCCTCAAAACTGACACTTCTTACCCATAATTAACAAACAGAATGCAAGGTAAAGTGCCACATATCTCAGTTGTGCAAGTAATGATGTGAAATTGTTTCCACAGGCTCCAGGTCTTTCAAGAAGAATAAAAAAGCTTTACTATATAACCCTCTCCAGACCATCTCAGACTCTATTCCTGCTTCTCTCCTACAACATGCTCCTCTGAGGCTCTGGAAGACTGAATTAATAACATTGAATTTTTTGTAGTAGCCAGTTGAATCAGAAAACAGCATCAATATTTCTACTAAAAATCCTTTTTTTCTATGGTCTGTTAGTACTTCCTCAGGCATTTCAACCAAGTTGCTATGAAGAAAAAATAGTCTCAAGAATGCAATTACAGCATGCAGGGACTGATAAACTGGCACTTACAGTTAGGTTTGCAACCTCAGATTAATCTTTGGCTAATTTCAGCCAAGATAAAGGAATGCTTTGACTTTACTTGACCTAGTGACTTCACAGACTGACCAACTCAGAAAGATTTTGCTTGAACTGACCACTGACCTTGACTGGTAAGAAATATATGTTGGCGGCTTCTTTCCTTGCAACATTTCATTTATCAGTTCTAAATTTTGAAGCCTTTCGTACTAAAGTTGATAAAGACAAGGTAATAGTGAATGGTATGGGTATTTCCCACTCTTAATGTCTTGTCTAGTCTTAGGAAGTATATTCAGACTGTTTCTAAATTATGAAGGAAACAAAATCTACTCTCAGTTTCAGAAGGGTTTCAGTCTGTATTTTGCGCTAATTAATTATAATTTATCTCTAACCTTGCTTCTTATCTATTATGTTGGCTTCTCATATTTCAGCATCTTCTGCCATCATCCTCAGACAGGCTGATTCAGACCTTCATATGTTAGCACTACACACTTTTAAATGTTGCAGCTTGTAATACTCCGTTCCAATTATTTTTATGCAAATGGTATGACAACAACCCATGTCTATATTACCTTTCACTAATTAGATTCTAAGTTTTTAAAGGCATTTTCAGCCCTTTTAACTGCACCATGTTTGAAAAAATATTATTTCTGTAACATTGCTCTTCTTCCAGCACTGCAGCCCAGTCTTTCTAATAGTTTCCAGATAATTCCTTCTTGACATGTTTCTGCTATACGATACGTTTCTCCCTCTGGGCTTCTTTAACGAAAAATATTCTCCACAAGGAGCTCAGGAAGACATTTACTGCATAGCTGCAACTGCCAAGAAATTATTATTCTTACCATATAGCTGCTTCTACAGACAGGGTATGGCACTTCTTTCTATAAACTCAGACATGCCCGTTAAAACTTGAATGCCCAACTCCATTTTCATTTTATTAATTTTCTCTTTGGGCCACAAGCGTAAGTTTGACCTTATACTACATATTTATAGGTGCATACCAGATGCAGTGCCATGAATCCTTGATGACTATGTAAAAAAAAATATTTATGTTTCACAACAATGGCAGCAATTATTTAGCCTTATATCTGTTGTATCCATACATTCCAAGAATACTAAGTGAGATTTAAGAATAGTGTTTCCAGGCTCTACATTTCCATATGCATGCAGACTTTCAACAGTTAAGAGTCTAAAGTCAGAAAATGATTTTCTGAAATATGCCAACATATTTGTGCCCCTTGGAGAGACATGTGTTCTTGGACCAAAGCCACCTGAAAACAAGTCAGAAATCCTGTGTGATAATTAGTTTGGGTTTTGGTGATCAAGAAAGGGAACAAATCACTAATGGAATGTCAGCATGTACTAATGAAAAAAAAAAAAAATTAATTACCCAAACTTTCATTGATTTAATAAACTAAATCTATTTCATTAAGGTATAAATATTAAGTGATGGTCAGGCATGCAGCAATAAATTTTTTCAGTTTATGAGAAGTTATATAGAATTGTCCAGTTATGGAGAAGTATCACCATTATCAAGTCTGAAAACCTAAGTGCAAAATGCAAAATCCATGAAAGTAAATTCATGTCTCAATGAAACAGTAAGGCTTAGCAATGAAGATAGAGGAATGACTCTGCAACATGTTAAGAAAATGTAATTGTGAGCATTTTGTTAGGTCACCAGTTTGCCCAACTTTTAGCACTAGCAACTCAGCATGCCAACTTTTAGCACGTTCAAGGGAAAGAAGAACAGAAATTCTTCAGAATGTTTTAATATATACAAAGATGGTGGAAGAAGGGACTTCGACATAATTAATAAAAACTATCCTCTCCAGTTACACACTGACCTCTCAAATCCAATGCTTTCCTATACTTATGAGACAGAACACTCATTAACTTTAATTTATGAGCCAGAAAAGTAAGAGTCAGTAACTATCAAACACAACATTGTCAGTGTGGCTCTGACACTCGCTCTTCAGCACAAAATGAGAAATTTCTTCAATCAAATATGTAGCAAAGAAACATTTTGTATTGTTTATAGATTTGTCCTACATGTTTTTTTTTTGAATGTCCAAGAGGAATGGGAGCTCTCTAATCTTCCCTGGGTGTTTAATCTGTGACACGTTAACTTCTTATTAGTGTATTTAGTAAGTCTCTTTGTAAAATATCACCGATGAATAATAAAATAAAATTAATGGGGACATCAAGTATTACTGCTTTAAGTAACCAAACATGAACTGAACCTAAGTTAATCTTTACTGGTATGTAAATCTAAAATCTAAAAAAATAGCTAATCTTTTCCAAGTCTTAAAAAAAATATCTTCCTGATAATAAACTCACTAAACTCACTAAGTAAAATCCTGTCTTATCTGACATCTCTTCACCAAATCTTCCTAAGCTTTTTATAGAGACATGTATGTATGAACTAATACTTAATTAGAATTCCATAAATAGAACTGTATGCACAGGTATTTTTATTAATATATAGAGAAATAAAAATATGTGCATTTTGTTTTTATATATAAACAAACAAATTGGATCTGAAGTTGAATTTTGGCCTTCAGACAATAATGTTAACTGTACTGAAAGTCTGAATGTGACATCAAAGTCATGACATGTAGATTAGAACCGTCTTTAATTTCAAATCAGCTACTCTCCATATTTCATGTTAGATGAAACAATACCTGACTACACCCATACAACACTCTTCTTCACATTCTACATGGAAAATGATTAAAAATGGTTGTCAGAAAGGAGGAAATACAAGGCAGATGCAATTTTTTTTTTAGTAGAGAACAAAACCTCAGCTTTCAAATACATGCCGACTTCTATTTACTGAAGAAAGTTTGAAAGAAGAATTAAATGTGATGTATTATCATAAGGCTAAATCCTTGACTATACCATCTGCCTTGAGTGAAGAGTAGCACTGCTCTGTCTCAGGAAAGATAAAGGTACATTCATGAGTCTCATTGACTGCAAATATTACCAGTAGATAATTTTTGCTGCTAAAGTGGCAGAAAGCACGAATTATGTTGGAGCAGTAAAAAGGACTGAATGTATTTTAAGGGATATGCTACAGCTAAAGCAAAAAATAACAGGCATATCAACAGATTGTGATGAAACTGTTGCCTATGTTATGGAGTAGTTCAAGCTAGACAGTCACAATGATCCACTTGCCATTAAATCCATGGTTTCAGTGGACTTACAAATAAGATAAAATACTTCAGTTATCCAGGATATAAAGGGAAGAAAGTTTGGTTAACCCAATTAATAATTGATCTTAAAAAATAACTAGCAAAAAACCCCACCAAACCTAGCAAAAAACCTGAGGGGGGTGGTAAATTACTGTCCTATGTATGGGATTCTCTCGTCTCTGGCTTTCACATACTTCATAAGCAGTCAAGTTGGTTAAGTCTCAACCCCTCAGTTGTCAGTACCATGCCCTGTTGGAGGCAACACCACCGCAGAACAATCCACAGGACAGAATGTGTAACCATGGTTCAGTTGCTCCTTTTCACAGCTCAGTACCTTAATACAAATCCACCTGGCTTACACTAAAATGACAAACTACGTGATGAGATGTAAGCATATATTCCTTCATTCAACACAAAAGTGGAGCAGGCAGCTTGAACAGGCACTGCCAGCATTATCTGTCAGAGCTCTGAATAAGTTCATCTAGAACTGGAAATTTATACTGGACAAGGGCAAGTTTATGTGACACCTTTCTTTTTGGACTCTATGGTTGTATCTAATTTGGAAAACAAAGATGACAGGCTACCCTAAATAGCTAAATAATGTTCATGCAAGTGTATTTGCCTACAGTTTGGGTTACAAATGTTAAATTCTCATCTTCTGCATGCTTTCTGCTGCTATATATACATTATTTGATATCTCAGAGCAAGTTCCTCTGGTCCTTCTTGTTATAACTTATTGCACTGTTATGCTATATGTGATGATACAGAATTCTCTTTTGAAAATCTCCTTCAAAGTTATCTTTAAACAATGGACTCTGATGATCAGACTTGTGTAGCAAACACAACACTGTACATACTCATTTTATGCACTATAAACAATTCTTGCAGTTCCTCTATTGATTTTAAAGTGCAATCCTTTTTTGTTGTTGTTTTTCAATAATTTTCCAATCAGCAGGAGATCACTTCAAAACTGAATCAAATGTTATCAAGATGCCTTGCTTTTGATGTTTTGTAAGGTGCATATTAATTGCTAAGAGGTTGATTTACTATATCATCAAAAAGGGTGGGAATCCTCTTTTAACTTGAGCAGTCTGAAAGTTAGACAGCTAGACCAAGACAATTATCCACATATCCTTGACAGTCAAATAGGCAAAAAAAGTACTTCCAGAGAAGGGTTTAACAAATACCAAGACATATGCCTAAGAATATGCCATGTTCTGCCAAAAGCGCCTGCAAGTCTGTACTGACTAGGGGAGGAGCACACACAACTTAGATCAGACATCTTACTTGCTGGGGGCCTATACTGATATGGTAAATCCCATCCTAATGGCTCACCCAAAGGTTTAAGAAAAAAACTGTTATCTGAAATTCAAGATTTGACACCATGCATAGGCTAGTAATGCTAGTAGTTCGGTACTGATTTTAAAATAGCCCGTGGTATGCCCAGCCCTGACTGGATGAGGCCCAGCAGCTCCCTGTGGGGCACAGGAGAAGCCTGTACCCAGCCAAGGACCCACAGTATGGGAGTGGCAAGGGAGGACCTGTCCTCAGGGTGCACGTGGAGCTGCATGGGGTGCCTGCCTGTAATGGTTCTCAGTAGGGTGCCAGCAGTGGCAGCGATGGACACTCAGGTGGAGCACCCACATCTCCGCAGGAAGGTCTGCATGTGGGGGACCTACACTTCTCAGTGTTGGCAAAATCCACACTGCCTGTGAGGGGCTGGGTGTGTACACCCTGTGTGTCTGTGAGGATGTCATGGGTTTAGCTGGGATAGAGTTAATTTTCTTCACTGCAGCTGGTATAGTGCTGTGTTTTGGACTTAGTATGAGAAAAATATTGATAACACACTGATGTTTTAGTTGTTGCTAGGTAGTGCTTGTACTAGTCAAGGCCTTTTCCAGCCTCTCATGCTCTGCCAGGTGCACAAGAAGCCAGGAGGGGAGGGGGCACAGCCAAGAGAGCTGATTCAAACTGGCCAAAGGGATATTCCATATCATATGACATCATGCTCAGTATATAAAATGGAGGGACATTGGGAGTGATGGCATTTGTCTTCCCAAGTAACCGTTACGCGTGATGGAGCCCTGCTTTCCTGGAGATGGCTGAACACCTGCCTGCCCATGGGAAGGAGTGAATTAATTCCTTGTTTTGCTTTGCTTCTGCATGTGGCTTTTGCTCTACCTATTAAACTGTCTTTATCTCAACCCACGGGTTTCCTCACTTTTGCTCTTCCGATTCTCTCCCCCATCCCACAAGTGGGGAGTGAGTGAGCGGCTGCGTGGTGCTTGGTTGCTGACTGGGGCTAAACCACGACAGAGGATTAGTTACAGAAAGTTGCTTAGAAATATGTAGATGTTTATTAACATTCTGCAGTGTCTAATACTGGTTTATCTGTGGTATTGCTGATAGTGATCCTGAATGCTTAGTTCACTTATCACCGTGTCATTATTAAATCAGTTATTACACATCATTAATAAACCAATAAATTACTTTGATCCCAATTTAAACCACATGAATTAAGCAGCTTTTCCCTGTGACAAATATCTGTAAAAAAATTAAGATAGGAAAAGAACTGCCAGTATAGGCTACATCTAGCTTCTTATACTACATAATTCTATACATGCACAGGCTGTTATGCTTATGTATTTAGGAATCTCTGTAAGTAAAAATGAAAGTACCAGCTAATTTTACACACTTCATGGAGCTAGGAAGTGCTTGAAAGCAAACGATCTGAATTACTGTCTGAGACAACCTAAAGCTTGTCTAAATTGAGAAAATAGGTGTAGACAGAAAAAATTGCAAATGTGGACTTCCAAATAATTATCCATACTGCAATGTGGCAGATTTGTTTCCAGCTGTATTGAACACAGATGAAAGCACTTAATGGGACAAAATCTTTGAAGCATTCAGTTGGCTAAAACCAGATGCAATGGTTCACAGTCATGTTCTCCGTAGAATCAAGGAGAGCCCTAAATTAGACTCCCACTTTTCAGACAGAACTAATTGGTTATTACTTAAGATTCTGTCCTCTGGAAAAAATCAGCCCACTTTCCTTTTTTCTTGAAAAAGAATTATAGTCAAATGAGAAAGAATACGGCAAACATAACACTCTTTACCAGTAGCTATGGTGACTGCTTGTAGGAAAGGGTAATACGTTCACAGAGGAAAGAAAAAACCCTCACTGTCTCCTCCTTAGAGTAAAACCAAGCCAAACCAAACCAATTCATTTGTTAATATATGTTTCTTTACTCAAGCAAGCAGAGTGGGAAGGGAGCTAACTTCCTATGGTTCAATGCATTAATTGGAAAATTGTTCTAGGAAGAGTGTCGTAACACTTCAGGAATACTATGCGATATCATTATATCATCTTTCTGCACTAAAGATCTTTGTAATAGCTGGCAGCTTTGTAATAATTAACTCCTTCCAGAAGTCAGAATGATAGTGAGGAGGGAGATGTTAATAGTTCATGCAATAGTCAGGATTATTGGCACACTATCATTATAAATAATTGAATCAAGTATTCTCTTGGCTGTAACATATCCTTGAGATGTTGGATTCTTGTTCATATTGATGTGCTTCTGAGACACAATATTGATTTAATCATCCTTTTCTATTAAATCAGTGTTGAGAAAACAGGCCAGGTTTATATTCCTTTACATGTTTATTCCGAAATAGGGAGATCTGAAAGTGTTTATTTGCAATTTCTCTCTCTGTTTGCACTGCACTTATTCAGAAGCCATTTGTAAGCTGGAGTACAAAAATGCTGTACTGCTTAATCATGAGCTAGTAAGCATTAGCTAACTGGGTTCTAAGGAACACATCAAGTCATTGTATTTCAGCAACATTAAATACATATTAATGCCTAAAATATTGAAAGACAAATGTGACAGAATTGACTTTGTATTAGTTCAGAGCTCACAGTCTATCCCTGCTGTTATTAATCAGGCCTGCATGGATCACTTAGTCACTCTATGGTAAGGGTTGCAATGTCATCTCAAAATGAAAAGACTTTTTTTTTCAAAGGATGAATTCTCAGACTTCTCAGCAACATACACTTATCTATGACTGCCATCGCTAGAGGTAGAACAGGTTTTGCCCTTTCCTTTGTCTCAGAAGTGAGAGGCAAGTGGATTCTCTTTTCCGCAGTTTCACTTTACACTGACATCCATAGTGACACACGCTGGTAGCAGCAAGCCAGTGACACCACAGCAATTTCTCTCCTACAGAGCCATTCATCCAGCAGTCTGAAATGACTCAAAAAGCACTTCATTGCTCTGTTTTCCGTCTCATTATACCGCGCTGTCTCTCCCCTACTAGCTGGCTACACTTCTCTGAAAAGAATAATAAAGGCAAAGTTGGACAAATTTTTAATCAACAGAACTGCAGTGGTTTTGGTGATATCCCCTCTCCTCCCAGTCTTTACCTTCTATCCATAGAAGCCACTTAATAAGTTCAAGACATTTTTATGCATGCTTCTGACTGCAGGTCCTTCATTGATTTCTAAGGATGATCCAGGTGAGTATGGCAATGAAACAAGCACCTTAAGAACTTTTATTAGGTTCTAAATGAGACACTGTTTCTCAGATTTCCCTCCTGTTGTTTTCTGTTCAGTTCTATAATGCAGATCAATACAATCCAGAGTTATCCTGGATGAACAAAAAGTTGTTGAATGTATCCAACTGTGGGCTTGATTAGATTTTCACTTCACTGGTATAAATCAGAGTAACTCCACATAAGGCAAGGGAATCTCAGCACTCTAAAATGGTGTAATCTCAGATGTAAAGCAAGAACCAAGCTCCATTTTCTTTCTTTTTCCACTGGCAGTGTTAGCTCCAAATCCTGCATTGGAGGATGAACCTCCTTTACAAATAAGCACTGAATTGTACAATTACTAGTTATTAATGATTACAATATTTGGGCAGAGAGGAATATGCCCCTATCATCTGCTGGCAAGAAGATAATTGGAGATGCTGCCTGAAAGGGTATGTACTTCTGCCTCTGTGACTCAGATGTCAGTGCATGATTCCTGTTTGAAGAAAGGCGTTTTGAAGAAATGCTGGTTACAGGCATAAGTTAGCTCAAACAAAAGGTGGTTCTGATGGATGGCTGGAATATGTTGATTTTATTTCTTTAATAGCAGAATGTGTTCCTGTGGTTTTTTTTCTTATGCTCATTCTGCTTTCAAAAAGGAAAAAAAAGTCTCAAGCTTAATTCCTATATTATAAATGCAGGATAAAACCCCATGTTTTCTGTACTGCAAATAAAAAATGAGGTAGCAGTGCAATGCAGGCTCTTGTCTATGTGCTTACACACTTCACTGCGCAAGGATACCTTCACAAACACAACATTTCTACTAAAATACATCATTCTCTAAGTCTCACTGGATCTACTTACATAAGAAATCCTTTTGGGAGTGGAGTAGCTTGATCGGCCCACACAGAGCACTCTTTTTCAATGTAGCATAGAAAGGGAAATGAAATCAGGAAAAGTGTAGGAAAAAAACCCCTCAGATGCCACAGTAGTAGTGAAAAAAGAGGATACACTTGAATGGAAACAAACAACAATTTCCCTTCCTTCCCATGCACACAGAATTTTTCATGCTAATATTTACTAGGTTAAGCAGCACAGAACAATTTTCAGAAGTAAGCAATCCTGAATTTTACCTACTGAAAAAGATACTGCAATAAAGCACAGAACAAAAAAGGTGGGAGCAGTCACAGAAAATGGCACATCACTGCTGGGCATTATTATTCCTGTTCTCCTGAGGTTTTAATTTAGAGTGTACTTTTTTCCTTCTTTTTTTTTTTTTTTAAAAACCAACAAACTGCAGAGATAAAAATGCAGTGGGGAGGAGGGACTGAGTTTACGGGAGACAAAGAACATTCTAAGTGTTTTAAAATAGTTGCAATAGACAAAACCACAAGGCCCCAAAACAATACAATCTTCTTTCTTTTTTTTTTT
>VZTV01045627.1:57274-68902 GCA_013400875.1 Anhinga rufa | reverse complement strand
GGGGCTAAACTATGACACCCATGAAGGTACTTTATTTAAAATAGTAAATTAAAAATGTAAATGCTATGCTGACCACTGTAGTGCTTAAATTGGGGTTTAATCCTCAAGGTAAATTTAGTGAACTCTGCTGTCCCTGAATTCCAGCAAACTCTGCAATTCAGCTGTTTTCTGTTACAGAGGACTGATTCCTCCTTTCTTCCCGATTTGTGGTCTGTGGCCAACATCTTTGTCCAGTGTATACTGTCGTCCTTCTGCTTTAATGAATGTGATACCTCAGGTGACACCAGCTGAGAATCTGTCCTTTGATCCCATCCTGTCCCCACATCTGGGGACATACAGAACCCTCAGCAGGCACACTTTTATTCCGAGATGATTTCCAGATCACAGGAAGAATTTTAAAGGCTCTGGAAAACTCAGAGACAGAAGCAGGGCCAGTTGGGCTCAAAAGCTTCACTTCCTTACCTTTTTCTTGAGGAAACAGGGGGCTAAAGGGATGAATCAGGGGCCTAAACATCCTTTGGTGATACAAACGGTTGTTAACAGACCACAGCTTGAAGGGATCTTGAAGACCTGAGTGCAGAGTGATAAAAAGGGATTTCTCTTGAAGTTAAGACAAAGCAAGTAATACAGTGAGAGCAATTATGTCAGATCCTACTATAGCGAGGTGAGTAGTAAGCTAGACTTGTAATGTCATTAAGAAACTGTAAGGTCCTGGGAGTTAAAGATCCTGTGATACATCTTTATAAGGTTACATGTACTTATCTGTGACAATCTCAGACTTTGTTCTTAAAAACTTTCAAATTGTTTTAGCTATTTAAATATCTCTGCAGTTAGCTCACCTCTGTATTTCCACCCTTCCCTACTGGAAATGTGAAGTAGTACAAGTAATGTAATCAAATCTGTTTGATTTTGTTGAAATGAACTTGACCTGCTACTGCATTGGAAGATAACACAGACTGATCCTTTGAGTGTGTAAAATTGATTTGGGGAGTCTTTTTAATTTTTTGCTATTAGTTCTGTTTGGAACATACATACGTTGGAGCAAGGGAGGGATTTTCCCATCATCGTCTGACATTCATTGCTAAATTAAGGGAAATGTACAACTGTGGACAACTAAAAAACTATGCAAAAGAACATACCCACCCCCAGCAAGCAGTTTTTAAGTACAGAGGTGTGGAAAATAATAAATAAATAAAAGAATCCCCATGTTGCCGACCTAAGCAGATGCTGCTCTTCCAGTGGCAGCAGGAGATGCAACTCCTCAGTCCAGCATTTGCTCCTCAATCCACCCCATCTCCTAGGGTACCTATTAATGAAGATTAAGAAAATCACCAATGTATATTTTTTCTAAAAAGAAATGGGGAAAGTCTACAGGTGAGCTTTAAAAAAAAAAAAGTTCATGAAAGTTTTTTACTGCTGTTTTCTAGAACATATCGGGGCACCTGCACTATCACAGTTACAGGAGGAAGGAGAAGGATTCTGTGGGTCTACCAGTGGCTCAGCAGGAAGGTGTGACTAACTTTCTCTTTATCTCAGTTTACCCTTTATAGTTAGAATTGAAATGCATCTTTTATGGACTACACAAACATTAATTAATGTTTGAGAGCTGTGAGACCATTGATCTTTATGAAAGCAAAGACATATTTATTAATAACCAGGTGGCTGTTTTACATGTTGTCTTCTCATAAATAGTACCCTAAAGAAAAAATATATGACTAGAAATATTTTTAGGAGCTTTTGGATAAGAATTGCTACCTCATTACTGAACTGAAGTAACTTTGAAAGATGTCTTATACAGCCATACTATGTGCACTTTTATTGCATGAGGGATTTCTAATAGTCAACAGAAGTTCCTTCCTGAGGACCTGGAGAGAGTGTGATCTAACTCTTTCAAGTTAATCATGAACCACAGTGCAAGCACTGAGTAAACTGATTGCATAAATTGAAAGGTCACAGCCTGTATTGAGAGAGAGGCTGTAGTATTTCCTTCTTAAAAGAGACATGACAATTCATTTTGATCTCTGTCATAGAGGTATAGATGACTGAAGGCGAGAGCATGCTCAATTAGAGCTCAGCAAAAGGGACTGGGTGCCTCAACATGCACCTCTCATGTCCTCACCACTCCTGTGCCCCTCACAGCAGAAAGCAAAACAGTCTCAGGTTGCATCAAAGCTCTGTGTTCATCCCTTTTCTTTGGCTGCAATTCATTGAATCCTTGATGGTTTGACTTATGTGTGCACCACAGTGGGTTTGAGGGGATCTCTATGAAGAAAAGGCGTCATAAATGTCTTTATTCTCTTAGATTTCTCATTGGATCAAAGGATTCCTTAGGCCCTGCACTCAGTGTAACATGGATGCATGTGTGTATTTGTCTGTCATGTACATAACTGATGGGGCAGCAGAAAATGGAGCTTGGAAATACTGATATCCATAATGTATTAGAATTTGATCATACTAGCAGAATCTGTAAGTTAACAGGAGTATGTCTGTGTCAGGATGAGATGATCATCCAGAAGTAATAGAATTTGTGTTTCAGTGAGAAAACTGTGAAGATTTAAAGCCAGGATGTGTGTTCATCTGTTTGGTGGGTGGTTTTTTTTTGTTTGTTCATTTATTTTTTTTTATTTTCCATGAAATATCTCTTTGTGCCAGGTATTGTATATCCTCCAGTCGTTAGAGCTACTAGTTTAAACAGGAATAGATATGTAGAAGCATACTCAAGCTGTACACTCTAGGGCAGGTGAACAGTAAATTTACCTCCAAGTGCTTTAAATGTCAAATAAGATTAACCATCCACTAATCCATCTAACAATTCACTAGAAGTTCTGCTCTCTGGCAATGACTTTGCATAATAGACAAGGTAACTCCTTTGCTGCCTGATAGTTGTTCAGCATATGGCCAGCAAAAACAAGTGTGTGTTGGATGATGGGGCCATTTTACACGCAGTGTGCTGTTTCACATAACCTTTTCCTTGATGAACAGCAAACATTGCCCAAAGAATCCCACAGAAGAATCACTAAGTGGTTTACAGAAGTTAATGGCCAGGCACTAATGTACCCACTCCTATATTTAGATGGAGAAAACAGTGATATGTGTGTTCAAAGACCACAAATGTTGCTAGATTTTGCAAAAATAAAGGTTAAGATCAAACAATGATAACTGAAAATTTGGTCCACCATTAAAAAGTAGCAAAAAAAGGGAGGGAGGAATATTCTTGTCTGCACGTATAAAAAGACTACTTAAGTGTAGCACAGTTCTTCCTGATTCAGGGAAAACCAGGTTCCCTGAGTTGTGAATTCCGATCTATAGCAATAGCCAATAGGAGAAGGAAATGAACATTGCACAGGGATTCAAATAACTGTAGAAGAATACACTGGATTTTGGAGAAGAAAAGGGACCCGCTTTTTGAATAAGCTTTAACACCTTCAGAGAGAAGTCAAATCAATTAGATTTTCCTGAGAAAAACAAAGCATAAGTTTACTCAGAGCTGTCTCAGAGAGCTGGGAGAAATTTGAATCGGAATCCATATTAAAAAAGCCATCTGGGAATATCTTGCAAAAGACATCTTCATGTAAAGAGATGGTATTGTTGCTATTGACCTAAGAAGTCTCTCATCACACTTGACCTTGGGATCTAATTAACATCCTGGAAAAAACATTATTACTACCACCTATTTAAAATATAAGCAGGTGCTAGTAGTATTTTCTTAACATAGTATTTTGTTTCAAACCTTGATACTAGTTATATTTTGGAGAAGGATAAAAGCTTGAATTCAGAAGGAAAATATTATCAAAATATTGAACAGGACAGCTGGATACATTAAAAACTGCAGGAAGGTGAATCACATTAAAAAGTGCAGCTACGCAAAAGGGCACGGATAGAGAAGTTTGTGATGTTTAGGGCAAGCAAAGGAAATGAGCCTTCAACTGTGCTGATTGTGCCAGAGGTCTCTGCGCCACGAGGCCAGGGAAGGGAGGTCGGCGTGTGAATGCCTGCCCTCCACCACTGCGCTGGGAATCCTTTCAAAAGCCTGTGGTCTGTAGTCCAAGGAGGACTGTATTATTCAGCCAAATATTCCAACTCAAGCAGAGAGAGATTTCCCACCCTGCATCCAAACAAAATGAAGTCAGCTTTGACTCTGCAAAATGTCGATGAATTCTTCAGAGTAAATCAGCCCTGTCAGTCTGATGTGGAACTGTCACCTACTTGTGACATAATATAATATGAAATGATATTGAACAACATGCGTTTGGCACTAAATTGTTAGCGGGTTTTAGCTTTGACAGCAGCAAGTTTATTGCTTTAATCCCAAGGTCTTTTAACCCTCTTTGACATAAATTGAGGTTGGCTTTTGTGAGAAAACTCCACTTCACTCTCTCTTCCTTTACCTAAAACTGCTTTTAACAATTTATGCTCATACATCAGACACTCATTTTGAGTGACAAAAAGAAAAAAGATCTATTAGAATAGAAGGAAAAAAGGGTCAATTTAGGTTAAGCAGTGTATGTCTCTTTTGGTAGGCGTCACAGCTTTCTTCAGGTGAATGTGAATTTTAGGTTGTAATAGTGTATTGCTATAGCAAAATAAAACAAATCTGTGACAAGAAGAGAGAATAAGTATTGCAAGAGAAAGGCTGATAACCTGCAACAGGACTATTCTCCCTTTTTTTGATGCAATTTAATTTATTCCTGAGCTTGGGTCCATTTTTAAACTTTTCTTAAAAGAACAAAGGATTTCCTTCTCTATCCAAACATCGCAGAGAGACTAGTTTAGTGAGGGTCGCATGTAGAAATACAGATGTATAGAACAGACACTCCATACACACAGTCTTGCTGAATAGTATAGCTGGCTGATATCACATAATTTAATATTTAACTTTTTTGAGATACCTTGTTTAGTTTGATAAGTGAAAACACAGTGTCACCAGTGCTCTGATAATCTGGTCACAGAAATACATCATATATGAATTATAACATCAATAACACAGGACACTTTTTCCACCCTTTTTTTCTATCCTCAGTTACTGTAAGATGCTCATAGTGTTTCTTTGAAATAATTTCTTTATTACATTTAAAGCTCAGCTGAATCTGCCCTTGAACTGTATAATAACAGAGAGTGAACACATTCTCAGTATATTTGCAATTTTTTTTTTAATGTTTGTTCTCGCACAGGAAAGATTATAGTATTGATCTACCATTATTTTTAGAGAAGAAAATAAGGAAAATATTAGAAGAGGAAACTTGTGTTTCTCCCCAAGTGTGGACATTTTAAAAATTTTTATAAATTGCACTTTTTTTTCTCTTCTAAAAATCAGATTTTTCTGTTTCTCTTATTTTACATATTTTTTCTTATTTATGTTATTTTATTGTTATTATGTATAACGTGCTCATAGCAATTTTGCTCCTGGCTGATGTTTAATGTATAAACAAGTTGTTCCATGAGCATGAAAACTGATATAATCTGTGTTCTCCTACAGATTTGTGTCTTGTTTCTCTTACACCCCTCCCTGCAGCAATAACCTCATTTCCCCCGTGGCTTTTGGCATCCCCTCCACTCCAACACCTTCAACTCCCTCTTTATAACCCCTCTCTCCTCCATGTCTTCCAACTCTTCTACCACAATATCTTCAGCTGGATGCCCAGAGCTCACTGCAATGCACTGCTTCTGTACTCAGTTCTGTTCCTCACAGACTGCATTAAATAGTAATACAAATTGATAAATACAAATGATAAATAAACTTCACTGGATTTTTATTTTGGGAACTCCATCCCCCAAATCAGGAAAATATCAAAATAGAGAAAAAGTTTCTAGACCTCCTATGACAAATAGTGTTATTTTGCTTCCTAGTTATATCATATAGAAATTTATAATAATGTTTCTATAGATTATACTATTCTGTACCCTAGAGATATGTTGATAGCTACGTTATATTCTAAGCACGTCTTGCTATACATCAAGATTAAGCCAGAGTAATATTAATTTTAAAGATTGTCCACATTTTTCCAGTGTTGGCATCTGATTTCTTTGTTCTTCATCCTTCTCCTTATGCGTCCTTCGGTTTGTATGCAGGATATGCCTAGCTGCTGATGCAACTCCTGACTTCTCTAAAACCAAGGGCAGTAATTTCTTAATCAGGATTTGGCCCTACAGAGTGACTGCACCTGCCAGAGCATAACACAATCCTCTACCAGGTGTTTCCCTTCAATAGGTCCTGCATCACCACAGTGCTCTTCAGCAGAGAGCATGGGAGCTGGGTTCCTGCTGCATTGCTCTGACTCTTTAAGCATTTGATACTGGCAGCCCTTGCAGTTTTCCGCCTTTCGTTACAGTTGTAAGTATAAATTCCACAACATTTCCAAATCCTGACAGGATGAAACTTGGGGAATTGGGAAAATGGGGTTAGTGTATGAATTGTGATCTTGTCCATGCAATAAAAAGCACTATCAGCGGGCATTCAGCAGCTGAACTACCCTCATGTTGTTTATATTTTTATGGACACTGTTATAACTATAGTCAAGTATGATTTAACTTTAAAAGGGATGCCGTAATGTTGTTCAAGTCCAGAGCTGCCATAATCTTTTGTGGTAAATCCTTGGTTTTTATCTAGCTTTTAAAAAGAAAGATAATACGAAGAAATAGTCATAGAATACACAGAAGCTGCATTTACAATGACTTGCCAATCTATTCTTTTTATTTGGTTTTGCATATATGTAAACATTTCTGAGCATGGTGGTTTTACGCATTGTTTGCTTCTATGTTGCATCAAACAAGCATCCCTTATAAGATTGAGACATAATTTTGTAACCTAATTCCTACAAATACCACATGTGTATACAATTCTGAGATTTCTGTTGCTTAAGCATTTCAGTAGCGCAATTTCATTCTATGTACAAGTTACATTTGCTTTTAAAAACTGATTCAAAATAATTAAGGTTACTTTTGTTTTTAAACATTAAATGTATTCAAAATCAATATCTTATTTTGATTCTAGATGCTCTTGTGGTACAGAATAGGAGATGGAGGCTGTTTTGGTCATTGTCACTAATTCTGTATGAGGCCTTAGCTGACTTGCTTAGATTTTCTCAATCTTTTTGCTTATCTGTAATTTCCTGTCTCTTGTTTGGTTTATTTCATTAATGTTTGTAAACTGGTTTTAGATACTTACATGGAAGGTGCTGAGTAAGTATTATTTGCTATGTGCTGTTAGGTCTGAAAGTGGACATTTGCTGCCGCTGTCGTAGAGGTAACATATTTAATGATTTTCAGGTTTTATAAATAAATAATCCATGTTGATGGATATTTGGGGATAGCTATGCAATTAAATAATCTAGCTCAGCACAAATAGGGTCTTGTAGCTAAAATGTTTAATCAGAACCTCAGAAGTTTTATTATGCAGCACAGGACAGTGAAATTGCAAGTATAAAACATACCCTGGCTCCCTATTTCTCAGCATTCCTGTCTTAGAAAAAAGCTGTAAGCAAGAGTAACAGATTCTTCATTCCTTCAAGGCGTTCCCTGAGGGCTTGCCTGCCCTAAATAATTATACAGCCTTAAAACAGTTGTCAGCCACTGCAGTCAGGACTGCTACCTCTCATGATTTTATCGAGAATCTTGCGATAGCTGCTGCGTGTCTCAAGGCCCTGCCTTCGGAGTTGTAACACTGTAAGAAGGTCTGAGCTCGCCTTGTTAAATGAACAGAAGTTTCAGGCTCCTTGTTGTTGATAAAAGCTTGAAAATGTAAAATGAAAAGAACCAAGCTTCTAGGTGGTGATGTCCTCCTGCCTCCTCTTATTCTTTTTAGAAATCCATAGCTTCTTTAGCCATATATCCTAATTTCTCTTACTTTTTGCTTGTTTAAGGTACTGTTGACCATATGGGACAAGGTTGTGTCTGTTGCTGTGTGTCTAGCCACAGTACTAGATAGTGAGTCTCTCAAGAACCTTTTTTCACCTTTCTTGTACCTGTTCCATTAGTGTTAGTATGGCAGCAGAACAGCCGCTGTCCATCAGTACTCTCCATCCTGTGTTGTCCTTATTTGTTTTAGCTGCCTACGAGCTGGCATCAGGATCAAGATGATCTGGCTCTGCCCTGCTCTTGAAGGAGCCCCTGTTCCTTTAATCAGTGATGTCTGTACTATTACAAACGTGATCTAAGTTTGTACAGGGACTGTTTAAATCTGTAGTAGCTGTTATGGGTAGCCATAATTCCATCTACATTTATTCCCTAGGTATAAGTAGGATTGGCTAATACGGAGATATAACTGATAAGGACTGTCAGGACTGCATGCTGAATTATTCTAATTAAAGCACATTTGTGAATGGTTTAACTTTCCAGTTTAGAAGAGCTTCAGAAGGGGGAAAAATACCCAACCAAACATTGCCCTTGCCTTTTGGTAATGCTTAGGCTATCCCTGGTTTTTGAGTCCCTCTATTCCAACCCCTCCCATCTTGCTCAGGAAGAGAAAAATAAAAAGGCAAGGGAAAAAAAAGTAAATTGTTCTGCTCTTTCCTGTTACTGGGCAGCCTTTTGCTAGTGCATCTTTGAGATTATGGAGAGAGATTTTATGTCTGAAATGTAAGTTAAACCTACCCCTCTCTTTGTGTTTCCTATTCCTTTCTTAGCTGCTTATCTGAGCTGGAAAATTGCTCCACTGCTACTGGTAGAAGGGTTATGGAGTGCTGTTTCAATTTTTTGGTTCTAGGGAATTATTTTACCTGATTTTTTCCTGGAATTTTATTCCATATGCTATTTAGGCTGGAAACTAAGGCTTGTTTCCCGAGGTGAGTTCAGGTAGGTAGACTGTGAAAATTGGTTTACATTTCTGTAAATAAATAAATGATATTTCTAAGCAGAGGATCTTGGGGTGGGGGTGGGTTGGTGCAGAGTGGTTATTGCTTTTATTCCTAATTCAGGAATTTGTCTTTACAGAAAAGCTTCAGGTTGAAAAATTAATTGATTCACTTTGTTAATTCCAAGCTAAAAATGACAAATTACTATTAGGTCACCACTCCCCCTTTCTTTAGTTGTACTGTTATCGATAGTCCAGCCTCCAAATGGGCCACAGGACCGCTGACAGACTAGAGATATATGGGTTGGAGAGGCTTCAGGATTTAGCCCTTCATGGGAACAACGATATGCTGCCTCTGCCCATATTCTGCCCAAGCAGAGCTCCTGGTACCGCTGGGATTGATTGCATTTACACAGTGTTTCCATGATGCGGTGCGCATATACAACATAGCGCATGGAATCAGAATGCCCGTGGTCATAAAGAGCCTGTTAAATAACAACATAATCACTTCTCAGTTCAGAAAGTAGAAGAAAGATATATTTTCTGTTGAGCTTTTTTTTTTCTTGGCCCATGGCTGTCCTAACCAGAGTTTAGGTGCAACCAATAGCTGGAATCTGGTCCTAAAGCCAAGTGTTTCTGTTCTGAGAATGAGGGCAAATGGTCCTTATACAGTCTTCCTTTCACTGGGGAAAAGTGTGTGGGGATGGCTGATGTAGTATCCCCAGACAGCTCACAGAAGTTGTTCTGCATGTAGTGCAAATGTACTGTAAGGTTTTTTCAAAACTCTTAAAGCTTGGAGTTCTTCCCATCATTGTGGGAATTTATTTGATGCATGGGTGATTTGGATGCATCTAATTTTTTCCTTTGTTATTTAAAAAAAAATGTGCACTTAGGATATGACCTGTGTTTTACCTAGAACTCGGTCATTAGCACAATATCACAATCAACAAATAACATCAGAGCTGGAAAACAACAAAAAAGCAGGATGAAAAAAGGTGACAAGAAGGGAGGAGACAGAAGTATTAAAAAGTATGGTAGATAAAGAACTGTTGACTGCTGCTCTTGTAAATATTTCAAAATATAGATCCAATGTTTTATGGGTCACTAAAACTACTGTAAATACACCAGCTGAATCCCAAATACATCATTCTCAATCCCTGGCAAAGACAAAACAATGCAGCTGTAATATACCCTTCGTCATCCCTTGCAGACTTGGATTTAGCTGCAGAGCAAGATGACTGCAGATAGAATATTCAACCATAGGAAAGAAAAGGAAACACAAGCCTGCCTACTCTCCAGTTTTCTATGTAGTATATAGTCTACTACAGCAGTAGATCCCTGGGACCTTAAACTTCTCTTTATTTGTTTTTGGTTCAGCTGTAAAAGCTGATCAAACTTTTCTAATTGGCTTGGATTTAATTTCATGCCTTACTCTACCTACAGATTCAGAAGAAATTATTCCTAGGGTTTGTACTAAATCTGTTTTAAAAGTCTCTGCATATTCATCCATGGAGGGCAGGCTCTCAAACACTGAGGGATCCCACCTCTTAGTGGGTTCATGGCATGATTTGTTGTGGTGCAGAGACAAAATGCAAGTCAGGTGTCCCTTCTCTGGAAAGGAAGGACACTGCTGCTGGAATTTTATAGTCAGGACTAAGATTATGCTATAGCTTTTGTGTCCCTATATCATAAACTACTTTTTTTTAAATCAGGCTCTGCCTTCCGTTATCTCTTTATGACTTTGTCTTTGAGTGTAAGCATTTGATTTGATTCAGGTTGGGTTCTAGAGAAATGTTGTACACGCTGGTCTGTGGTTGCCTATCTGACCGATGCCTGGTTCTGGGAATGCTGTTAGTAAATAAAGCCTCTAATATCACCAAAAAGAATGAGGTTCAAAAAAAGCTTATGAAGGAGAAATGACCTACAATGTTGTGGTGTCAGAAATCAGTTTCCCACATTGCAATTAGGAGACAGATTTTTGTGCTGCACTGGCTCCTTCAGCCTCATAGGCTAAGCAACTTTCTCCTGTTTTCAAGATAACTCTCTGGTATCTTTTCTGAGCTCCTACTGTGCAAAAGAAGATGTTGGTTCATAAGCCTATTGGATCAAATAGAGCAAACAAAGCCTGAAAAAGTACAACTTCTTTCCCAGACCTCTCCTGCCTTCCTTATCCCTGCTCCAAAAAGCCTAGTCTATAACCACTGTTAGCAGAGGAATTTTAAAAACTTTTGTCTCAATGTGAAGGTTAAATGCTCATTAGCCCATCTGCTTACAGTAGGTCAGCCCATCTTCAAAAGTGATGGGCTCCAAATCCCAGATATTTAGACATTTTGTCTTAAATCTCAGCAGGGGAAATACAGTTCATACTTATCTCTGCCGGTTTTCCACATTTCCTGACTAAGCATGGAATTTTCTATAGTTTCAGCCTTCAAGTTCAACAAAGTGGCTCTGCCATCAGTCAGTTCCTATAGGAGAATGGAGGAGGAGAAGGTGAGCATGGGCTGGGGAGGAGAGTAAGTGGAAAGAGGCTGTTGTCTTCTGTTTTCCTGCAGGGCTTGTCTAACAGCTAACAGGATTAATGAAACACCTGGCATAGATGCAATTAACTATTTTGCTGTTGAGGCTGAAAACTACATAATGAAGAAGGTTGGTTTTTTTTAAACAAAACCCAAAAAACCCAAACAATAAAATCCCACAACTTCTGACACAGTTTTGTCAACAAAGGATCCTGTTGCCCAGTTATAATCATAATGTCTTATATCAAGTAATCTTCAAGATTTCTCCATTTATATCGATATATTCAGTAATGCTCTTTACAGAATTATTAGTGCCTTTGCAAT
>VZTV01045627.1:42274-52274 GCA_013400875.1 Anhinga rufa | reverse complement strand
GATCCTGAACATCCTTTAGGTTGGGATTTCAGGAGGGGGAAATTTGTTAATATGTTCACTCCTGCCTGACAAATGAGCATTATCATCAATGTGGGTGCACATTTCCACTTATCCTTTTTGTAGCTGGAAAGCTTTATGAAAAATAAATTAATAATGCATACTAAATTATGTCTGCAAGAGACATTTATGTATATATTGCTAGCTTCAAGACTGATTAGATTTACATTTCTTTAAAAATGATTTTTTTCTTGCACATCCATAAAGCCTTTAGAATGCACTGCATGATAGAAAAATGCAATAGTGATTTCAATTGAATACCTGGAAGGTGTTTTTTTCCCCTATTAATATGTACATGTGTTCCCCTAGAGTTTGTCTTATTTTTCCTAAAAGAGACTGTTCTCTTGAATTACCCCAGCCCAAATGTATGCCTTAGGATGTGAAATGCAGCAAAGTAGATGTCCTATTATCATAACTTGAGAGAGGTCCATTTAATAATAGCCTGTATTAAACAAGAGTCTGGTAACTATACAGTAAAGACTGTTTTTCACCAGAGAACGTAAACCATATCTTTTAAATGCAGCTAAAAATGGATGCAGTGTGCTATTTCCTTCCACCTCAGCCTGCAGTGTATTACTTAGATTTGCAAGGCATAGCCACCACTAGTACTTAACACTGCTGAAAGAACTACCCTTCAAGGTTTTTTTAACCACAAAGAAAAGAGAAATATAGTAGCATCGATTGTTAAATCCTGGTGCTTGTTACTCACTGCCCGCACACAGAACATCATGCCTTTGTAGCAGTGAGGAGAGTTGGTATTTATCAGGGTTCAGAGCTAGTTCAGCCACACACTTGACAAATTATTTGTGGAATTGTTGTATTCACAGTCACTTAAATAAGAATCTGTCAACACAAGGCTGTGCTTTGTTGCAGCAGGTCTCACAGTTTTTCCTGCGCACTCAAAGAATGATGGATTGGAGGTAATGCAAATTCACTACCATTTTATATGCTGGTGCCTTCTTCATAGACAGGAAACATAGCTCAGTATCATCTTGTAAAATGCCTTAACTGTAAAGGCCTAGTTCAGTGTTGAAAGTGCTTTTTAAAAATGGTATGTTGGTACAGGGAAATGCAATTCAAGTATTTTCCTCACGTCTCATTTTAAAGACTGTTTGTCGGAGCAGGTGTGCATTCAGATTTTCCCAGGCTAAGTAGGACATATGCTTATCTGTGTTTGGTAATTAAAACAAATTAATAAATACAATTATTTGATTTTATGGCAACTTAAAAGTTAATACTGCTTAATGGGATATTAAATTTAAAGAGCTCAGGCAGAAGGAAAAAAATACCCATTTAGGTAAATCAGTCTGCATTGCTTATAGTAATTTTTTTAGTAAATTCATTTGTCCAGCAAAGAAGACATATCTTAAAGCTCTATAACCAATTCCAGAAGGTATAGTTCAAAGGTAAAAACCACTATCCTTTGATAGAATGAAGCTTACAATAATAAGTAAAAGGAATTTATCTATGCTGGTATATATTTTTTAGGTTGCTGTCCAAAACTGGAATGTTTTGCCCAGAACTAAAGGCAGCTGCAAAACTCTTGCCACTCTACTCCAGCAGAAGTCAGAGCTTTTCCTTGCCCTGCTCCCAAACCTGCCACGGCCGTGGAGGAGTGCAGGAGCCCACCAACAGCCCGGAACAGCACTGGGGAGTGATGGAGGGAGCTAGAGGCAGCCCTTGAGGGTGTTGAATTGAATAAGGAGAAGTAATAGCATGCATTGGATGAGGCTTTTCTGGAAAGTTCTCATTGCAGTTGAATAAATAGAGTTATGGGCTATTTAAGTTATATCTCTGTGCCTTTTTTTTGGGGGTTGTTCAGGAAAATTTATCTTTCTGCACTAGGAAAAAGCTTGTCTGTGCGGGAGAGGGCTTTCTCAGAGGCTCATTTCAAGTATAAGGAATGAGCTTGCCAGCAGTTAAGGACAATCGCAAATCTTACCTTGTACTGACTCAAGTTCAGGATGTGTTTCTTTGATTTAGGATAATAACGGGGGAATTTCATGATATGTATATAGAAATGTTTTTAAAACAGCCAACAACAATTTTTTGAGAACAACCATATGACAAATATTATTCACTTGGCTCAATTCCCTAATTGGAGGCCCAGATCAATGCACTATTGAAACCTGTGTAGATTATAATAGGCCCTAGTGAAGTCAATTAATATATTTCCGTACACTTCAAGTGGGCCAGCTTTTAACCCTAGATGCTCTGAGCCTTAAGCTTTCAGCTTGATCTGAGCAGGCACTCTAAATTCCAGTGCATGCTCAAGATGTAAGTATTTAGCTGGTGTGCAAATCTGGGCTGAAGTAAGCTGCCCTGGCATCCTGCTACCAACACTGATGTTTTACACTAGTACTTTATCCATGGTAAAAGAACTAATATGTGGTACTGTTTACTTCTACATCAACTGAATGAAAGGAAATGGTCTGACATTGAAAAGTATTGCCTTTTATGTATATGTACTGCCTGACCTCTTTTTGTCTCCTTTCTGAGTAGCCTACTTTGACTTGCTCTGATTTTATCTGTTATAAAGTGTAAATTTCTTGAGAATCATTAAACAATAGTAATTTGAATTTCATGCATGTGAAGGGTGTGAACAGGTAGCTCTGCAGGGCAGCACTACTGACACTCTTCTTCATTCACCAACGCATCCAGCTGAAGTGCAGAGCTGGGGCCTGCCACTCATACAGGTATCTCTGCAGTGGTTATCTGCATTCAAAGAAGTATCTGTAAACATTTAGATGACTTGATTTTAAAAATGCCTGTAATACAACATCATACATAAATTAACCTGTTCCTACTAGACTCACAGAACACTTATGTGATAAATACCTGTAGGTATTTATCTTTAGCCATGACACAGGAGCGCACCAGCATGTACTGGCACTATGCTACCTGCTGCAGGGACCAATCCCTACGCTGACATGGTGGTTTGGGGCGCTGTGACTGCGCACACCACTCTATGCCATTGGAGAGGTTGGTCTTGATATCTTTGTTCTCTAGGCTCTCTTCAGCTTTGTGGGGAGGCATCTGTTTGGCAGAGCCCCTGCAAGGGCTGTGCTCTGCAGCCTCACAGAGTATTCAGACTTTTATAGTATTTCCTCTAGCAGCCTTTCAAAGCATTTTGAAGCTCAAGGCAATTTCAAAGACTACAGATTGACTTACAGTATGGGATATAGTATTTTCACTTGCGTCTAAAAACGCTGTTGTGTGGCCAAAAATTAAATTGCCAAGAAATCACACATGGCTCACAACACAGCTCTTTGATAACATTAAAAGTATATGTAATATTTTGAAATCACTGGCCAATTATTTCTAATAGTTTCATGATAATTTATGTAGAGAATCTCTCTGTTGGATGTGTTCCTGCTTTGGTCTAAATGTATTTTTGAACACTCTGTCAAACATCCCCATTTGGCACCTATTTTGTTTCACTGAATTTCTTTAGTATATCCAGATCTCTTGCCAATGTATTTGCGGAACATATTTTGACAGCTTTGTCACCAAATTTGTTAGTTCTTGTGTTTGGAATGGGTATCAAATTGCGGATATTAATGTGTGTGTTTCCTTTTGGTATAGACTCAACTGGATAATACCTTTGTCTTCTCTGATGGTGAATATAATAAAGTGAGTGAATATTTTTTAATTTTTTTACTCATTTAAAATGTTATTACAATTTAAAAACTACAAATCTGTTATAAATATATTGTTTTGGTTTTATGTTTAAAGTTAAAAGCATCCTGAGTGGAATATCCTTAAACTTTAAAGAGTTGTGATCCTACGTTCCTTACTTTATAATAGAAATAGCACATATGTGAAGGCAGTAGGTCCTCCTTCACTGTACACAGACATACACACTATATATGTATAATTTTATTTCAATATGCTTGGATTAACTAGATTATTGAATTTCAATTCATTGTGCTCATTTATAAAATAGTCTTCCTATTGAGTTTGTTAGAGCTGAATGAAATTTAAGGCTGATCATAATATTTTCCATCATGTTTTTCTTAATATGGTATTTCTGGATTAAAAGAGATGACAAGATAATGTGTGTTGAAATATAAAAGCCTGCTTTGTGGCTCTGTGACACTGGCCAGAATGAGGGCTGCTGAGCTGGCCCACCCAGAGAGCCCTCTCAGAGACAGGGTTGTGGCGTTTCCAGACACGTAAGTCCCTGCTATTCCCCTCGAATGAGCACTACCCACAGCCCTGTGCCAGCTCATTTTCCATGGCCAGGCACAGCACAGGGTGAGGACGCAGCTTATACAGCCCTGTGTTTTCTGTGGGCAGCTAGCACTGCCTTTGGCCCTCATTTTTGTTTGTACCGAGATCATGATGGTCTACTGCACAGCTGTTGGTGGCCTTTATCCTCTTTGGGTGTGTGTAGACCTAGATATCACCCTGAACCTGAGTGAATGAACTGGATATGCATGCTATTTTTCCAATATTGTCCAGAGAAATAAGCTGGAAAGATTTAATTGATTAGTTACCTTTGACAGTGGAGGCTAAATATGACATGGAGGGCATATATTTTAGAATTCAGTTTAAATAAGGCTTAGTGGTTGCCATAGCTCCTGATTATTTTTGCTCTGTTGTGGATAGCGTAGTAGTTGGAAATACTTTTGGTCATCTTTAAAGGTAATCTCAGATGTGAAGCACTGTGCAGTTCTTGGTGACAGTGCTTTCGCTGAAATGGCATTTTCTCCTAGGAACACTATAAAACCCGTGCCTGCTTCTAAAGGCTCCTTTTTGGGCCACTTTCTAGTGTTCTTTAAAAGATGCTATTCAGTTGGCATAGAGCTCTGATTCTTTTACTGCTGGCAGATTGTTTACTGTGCTGAATAATAGGTATCAAATAGGAAACGAATCCTGAAACAGCTGGTTTTGTAGCTGATAGTAAGTCCACCTCTTATTTTTGAAATGTAAGGGTTGGTTTTAAAATGTCAGTGGTCTTTCTGAACTGATATATATTGCCTTTTACAAAGATTTGATAAAAATTCTTAAGTAACAACAAAAAAGAGGTTGATTAATTAAGTTGTATAAAAAAGGTAATTGTGAATCTAAAATATCTGTAGAACAAAAAACAGATTATTTTTCAAAGGGGACTGTCATGTCATACCTTTAAGATCTATACCTTAAGTTCAGTTACCTGTGCAAACCTATGTGTTTCTTCTTTTAATTTCAGATGGTAACTGCCCTATCAGTTCTACAAATTGAACTTAGATTTGAACCAGAAACACATTTTTTTAAAATAAGATTTTATTTAATGTCTTACAAAGAACATGATATATAATATGAATGCAAAACATTCCCTATACAGTTTAGCTTTAAATTCTCGTTCTGTTGTCCTATGCAATAATCTCTGATTTTATTTTATTTTTTTTTAGCAATTTCTTCCAGTTTACCCTGGTAAATTGAGACACAGACTATAATCGGGGCACAGACACCATCAGGGCATCAGAAGTTCTTCCTCAAAAAGAAACTGTATTAAGATGACAAAAGTAGGATGGCTATTCTATGTACTAGATACATAGTATATACTATATAGTAGTATACTATATATAGCATATATACTGCATTTTCGGGTAAATTATTTCTCAAGTCTAAAGCCCAGCTTAAGTAAGGGCACCAATCTTGTGCCAGCTGCCAGCATTCTCCAGAGAAATAGGAGCAATAGGCCATAGAAATGGTCTGATCATAACATACTTTTCTTGTCATTAGAGAAGAGAGTAACATAATAGCTGCTCTGCTAGTTTCATAATACCAAAGAATTTCCAACAAAATGGTGGACAGGGCAAGGTGTGGAATAAATTAAAATTACAAAGAACAGACTGACCTGCTATTGATTCAATTATCCTTTTGGTTCGAAATTTTGCATTATCGAATATATACTTTGCTTGTTAAATTTGCTGTTGACTTTCTTTGTTCCATTGAAATTCTGAATTTTTGCTATTTGCTTGAACTCTTTTCACACAATAATATGATAAAAATCAAACACCCTAATCCAGACAAAGTAAATCATCAGCTGTTCTGCATAATTTTATTTGTGTTAGTAGAAGACTAACTCTTCCAGACAACTTCTAACAGATTGCTAAATACACAAAAATTTGCTTATTAGAGGTGATATTTATCAAAAAACTCAGAAGAACGTATACACTGAAATATATTTATGGTCATGTAGAAAATTAAGTGACCTGCTAGAGACCTTAGCACCTGAGAAGAAATGAAATGCTTAGGAAGGTTCCATGAAACACATGAAACCATTGTGTGTATATAAGAAGTAATAATGTCATCTGTTTTTTTTCTGTTTCCTGTTGATTGACTTTTATAGCTTGCAAACATTATGCTGGATTGTAAATTGCAATAAATTTAATCAAGAATTATTTTATTCAGCCTACTAATGAGGAATAATAGCGTATGTATCAATTAGACATGTCAATTTGTGTGAAGAAATAGATTTACAAAGGGATAGTAGGTAAAAAAAATATCATTGGTATCAATTCACTTCATTATTTTTAATTTGCTGTGAATATTGAGTGCTTCCAACATAAAATCATTCCTCAATTAAAATAAAACAGCTGTACTCCTATCAGCTTTTCCTTGCTTGTTGTTGCTTACAGATTAGCAGTTGTCATTGGTTTCAGTCTCATGTCATTTCATTAATTTGCAGCCATAAATGGGTAAAAAAAAAAATCTTTGGCTTGTCAATGTACTAAGTAATGTATATAAATTATTTTTTTCAGATTGCACTGAAAGGGCAGAAATACTGTAGCAGCAACATTTGGGGGATATCAGAACTGTGACAAAAACCCATCCACTTCTGTTCTCCAATGTCAGCAAAGCAATAGTAGTTGTGAGAGCTTTATTAATTTTGGCACTTTTTTATTACTCTAGATTCCCTTTCTTTTCCCCTAGGTGATTTCTAGTAAACTAGATCCCACAAATGTGTTACAGTGTAAATGAGAAGGATGAATTCTGAATTGGATTGGTTTGTAGCTTGCTTTCACTGTAGGATTTAACAAGTCCTCCTTTTTCCTTTATTAGCAAGTCTGTGTTCTTATTTAGTCTTCCATGGTATCACTGAGCACGTTTGTGGTTTTGAGTGACATATGTAGCTCTCTGGTTGTCCTTATTTCTCTTCAAATAGATCAAAAGACTGACAATAAGAGCACATTTATTGAGAGAAGCATGGGAGTTGCAAAAGCTATTTCTGCAAGCCCAGATGTGAAAATGTGGTGTATAATTTCTTCTGTTAACTTCTGTTTTTCTAGTAGTAAGTTCTTAATGGCCTTACGAGATTTTAAATTGGTCTACCTTACCTTGTTATCATCTTGCTATTATTTTAATGGAAAGTTTAAAAATATATATCTCTTTAAAGGTGTGGTATATAAGATGTAAAAAGTATGCAGGAAGAATCAATAATTACATGGTTTATATTTCAATAGAAAATAATATTCTCTCAAATGACTGTGGTTTCAGGAAATGAAGCTAAGCTGTACTTCTGATTATTTTTTTTCTGCAGCTGGTATTGCAGGTTTCAATACCTTTTGATCCTACTGACTGAGTGCATTTTACCATGGTGTATTTTTATTATTTTTTGTAACCAGTGAGAGCTTTTTAATAGAGTCCCTAAAAGAGAATTAATGTCTGTAGGGAGACTGAACACATGGGATCTGAATCCTAGTTAACAGTGAATTCTCTATTACAGGAAGTAAAAGCTTATGAATATTTTCCTCAGCAATGAAAGTAAAAGCTGTGACACTAGCTGGTATCAGAGAATTTTAACTAATGATTATTACAATGCTCATCTGCTAATTTTCTTCTTCATAACTGGAATCAGTATGCTAAATATGTGTGAAGTTTTTGGAGCTCATGCTAAAATTTAAACTAGCCAAAGACTTATCTGCATTTCATTATTATTGAAATAATAGCAATAATAAAAAAATAGTAAATACAGTAACTATGTTTCTTTTTGAATTCACTGAATTTCAGTAGAAGACCATTGCATAAACTGAACACATCTTTAGTGTTAAATGACAACACCCTAGATTTATCAAAAATTGAAGATTCGTTAGAAAAAAGGCTGTGAGCTTAGTACTGTACTTTTGAATAGGTATCTACATACTTCAAAACCGAATAAGAAATGTTGAAAATCATAGACATGCCTAACATATAGATATGCTATTTGTAATCTATAACAGCATCTACACTGGACTCAAGGTGATTAATTTATCCCAGGTAATATATCTGTGCAATCTTTTGTACCACATTTGATGCCAAACTTCTTGGGTGATGTTTGGAGAAAGAACTTTCCAGCTGTACAACAAACATAAGAAAGCTTTCAAAATTCTGGGAGAAAATAACAAACAGGAAGTTCATATTGCAGGATTGGTTGCTGCATTTCTTAAATTGTAAATAATTATGAGTTTGGATACTGTTGTTTATGAATTAACTTTTTTTTTATCAGTTAGTATCAACAGTCACTGTCAATCGTTTTTGTATTTCCTGTTCATATGCTTGAATCTTTAACATTTAAACTTGTCTGTGTTCTGTCTTGTTAGTGTTGGCATTACGTTAAGCAATATGGTTACCAGCTTAGTAAATAAGATCATTTTTTTACAGATAATGGGAAATTTGACATTTTTAATGGGTGAACTTATTGCTGTTTAACGTTTAAGAACAAGCATCAAAAGACTCTTTCAGCATACTGAGAGAAGCACAAGTTAAAGGATGGTGCTGATGAAATGAGACCCAAGGAGGAGGCTGTGACATCATTCACGTTTATCTCGCTGCCGAGCTCCTGCCTTAGAGCCTCAGTCAGTACACTCTCTAGGGATGCTCCTGGAGGTCCAGTTCCTGCAGTTCTGTGACTCTTCATTCCCTTTCTGCAAAGCTTCACTTCTACTAGTATCCGACCTGATAGTCTCTTGGCAGCTGCCTGTGCTGCCAGACTGCTGGCTGGGCACCTTGGCACAAGTCATAATACAGAACCTTATTTTTGTTTCTCAGTGTAGAACCACCACCTACCATAAACTTGCATATTATTCTTGCTATAGAGTTGATGTATCTGTTACCAGATTGTTGTAGCAGCTAAACTTTAAACTTACAATATTATCATTACCAACATACAAGCTGGGTTAATGGGATAAGGAACATGTTTTGAATCAAATCATCATAAAAAGAGGAAAAAAATATTTCTTTTTTTAGGCCCTTGAAATAAACTCAACATCCTTTTATGCGCAGTAGGCAGTATTCTTCAAATCAAAAGCAGATCTGTTAAAACCAAGGTTGAAGTTAATTTTATCAACCATGTGTCTTAGAAAGTACCTACCCTGTTTGAACATTATTCCTCTATATGAAGCTATGACTAATTTTACAAGCTTAGCAAGACCTTAAGTGACTTGCTTTATACAGCCGTTCAGTATTGCTCTACACACCAATAACCCTTTAGTATAATAAAATATATGTCTTTGCTTCTTTACTAGAAGTTATAGAGAAGTCTTCTGATCATCCAGCTATGAAAAGCACCATGACTGGTTCTGCCCAGAAGCTGCATGAACACATGTGGAGCAGAAAAGTTGCTCTTTATAGCCAACTGTAAAATTCTTTCAAACCCTGTGAATGTTCAGCCTGAGAAGGCTTTTCTCACAGAGATACAGATTAGCTTCAGCATACCAGCCTTCAGCAGTATGTATGAGTCAAGATTTCACTCCAAGCCTATACTTTACTGGTGAAACTCAAACTCAGCCAGCCCATTTCAAGAAGAAAAACAGCGTTTGGTTCCAGTAAGCTACCACAGAACACGCTCCAGATTTGACAAACGTTGTAATTAGTTGCTTTTGTGTGTTTAGTACACAGAGCAAATGCTGTAAAATGTTTTTCACATGATGCAACATTGCCAGCAGATAATCATTGGAGCATTAAACCAAAAGAA
>VZTV01045627.1:0-42248 GCA_013400875.1 Anhinga rufa | reverse complement strand
TTTGTGTATATCCTGCAAGCTGCAGGAGGATAAGAAAATGTAAACAAAAACTAACAGCTGAATTTTTCAGATGATACCATTCCTTTTCTGTTGTTAAACTGATTCATTTTTAAATGTTACTTTTTGTCAGTTTCTCTAGAAACTGATTATAAAACCCTAAGCCAATGTGAAAATGCTTTCATTTCTGTCCTAGTTTTGACCGTGTGAATTCTTTTGAACATTTTCAGTTTCATTATGCAGCACTAAAAATTGCAATTAAACTGAATTTGTAATTGAAACTGCTCATTTTAGTTAACCCTCAAATTTACTGCAGCACTGTGAAATAGGGACCTCTATTATTATGGGGTGTTTTGGAAAAAATACTTCTTAAACAGGAGAAAATGTTCATATCTCTCAGTCCTATCACAATGAGCCAACAGTTTAAAGACGTACCTGACCAATGAAGCTAGTAACTCTCTAAACACAATGGAATTCTTTCCAGGTGGTGTCTTAAATTATTGGTATACTACAAGTATGGACAGCATTGAATGAAGTATTTTTTTGCATGTTTAATCTGTTTTGTGAAATGTGTTTTTCAAATGTAGGTAGAAGGCTAATGTTGCTTTAAAATAATCTTGTGATAACCTACTTGTCTTAGGGATATCTAACACACCATGTTTTGCAGGATGCTATGATGCAGTTTGATGGATATTGTGTATTATATGAGACTGTACGAATCTTAATATCTCTGTTCCTCTGTTTTAACATGTGATGTACAGCTCTGTGTACATAGAGCATCTCAGACTAGTGTCTGAGACTACCCTTTTCCTCTAAGCCCTAGGCATTTTTATCACTGTGCCAATAAAAGGAAAGGGATTTATGGGGTACTGCTTTTTAATTCATTCAATTCTCTGTTCATTGTGAGGTTAATGTTGTTGATCTATTTTTCTCTTGAAACAAATAAAAACAATATGTGCTGACACTGACTTTGACTTTTGACATGGGAGATAGAGGTCAACATTTAATTCTATATTTATAGACTACATGAACAATATTATCTGTATTAAAAACTGTTCACTCAGTCCTTGTCATTTTACAACTTAGTTCAGTAGCTTATATCACGTTAAACATTTTCTCCAACTCTGATCAAGGTGCCATCATTCACAGCACTACACTTAAGGGGTTGTCAGCCTTTCCATTAAAAACACCTTTTCTCAGGGGTTCATAACTTGACTAGCTAAAAAAATTACACCAAGACTGACCTGGGGCTTTATTTTAAACAAAATATACATTAAAAAATACCCCAAACCCACAAACCAAAAAACCAACAAAGAACCCAAATAAAGCCAGGAGCTGACTGGTTTGGCACATGTTCAATGGCCATTTTTATTTAAGAAATTACTGTAATTTATCAAGCAGATATAACACTGCCAAAATATTAATCCATTTCTTTGTTTCTGAATATTCTTTCTTGTTTATGTTTAAGAGGTGCTTGTCTGTCCACTCAGATGCCTCGTGCCCACTGGTAACACCGTTAGTGACATGATTATTATAATGAATGCACATGGTACAGTTGTACCTGTATAAGCCCCCTTATAGATGAACTTACACTTCTGTTGACCATTTTACTTCTTAAATGGAAAAAAAAAAAAGCTCTTATAAGTAATTTTTTAGTTTCAGGAAAAGAGAAGGAAGGATATCCTGTTTTATCTGTAGTGGATACAGAGGTACTACAGTTGTGCATGAGCATTCCTTATGATATGGAACAGGAACCTCAGATCCCTGGGGCAGGTAAAGACAAAGTGATTTCACCTGGACAAATCTTTAGACTATCTATGCTGTTATGACTTTCCTGGGTATAATGACCTTTGCAAATTTTTATGAGCTAAGGCCTGGCATGAGTAAACATGCTTTATTTTATTCTTGTTTGCAGGATAAAGACCCTTGGTGTGCCTTATATTCAACAAAGAAACTGAATTATTAATGCAATTATTAATCTGCATTTGTTTTCAGAGATTATCTAGTCTACCTTTGGTTAATGGCAAGAAATTTGAGATTAAAGTTGTTTTCCAATGCAAACAGGCAGTAATGTTTTCCACAGGTCACTTAGATGCTTTATCCACCTAGATATGTATTTCCTTAGTAGCAATAAGGGTGAAAAATATGGAATAACCCATACAGTGTAATCTATGTGTTTTCAAAATATCTTAGCATATGACATATATAAAAAAAAATAGCTATTGCAATCTGTAAGTTTTTAAAATATGTGAGGTTTTATACTAATATGCATTTACAGTGGTCCATGCTAACTGCCAAGGTTTTTTTTTAAGTAGGGCTTATAGAAATTAATATGCATTTTTAAATTAAAAAGCATTCAGTAATTCATATATCATTCTTGGAAAGCAGAGAATCTACCATATTTTGTGTGTGTCTATCTTAATAATGGCTGTGAAACTGAAACATTGATGGATCATGTTACATACCATGCATCTCTGAAAAGTTTTTAAAATGAACTCGTAAAGGCTCTTAGTGCTTGCTTCTCAGCAGATGGCAAGAGGTGTTTATTTGCCTTATGGAATTCCTGCTGTTTATATACAGAGAAATGGAGAGGACAGCTTTGAAGGATCCGGCTAGTACTTGTAGGACTATTTAAAATAGATATTGTTACTATTAGCATTAAAAGTGTGCAGGAGGCTCAGTTATGCACTCTTTTTCTAACCAGCTCTACCTTTGCATTGAAACTGTTCCAAATATTGGACTTTCTTGGAAAAAATAGAAATATAGCTTCCTGATGTGGAACCCTGTGTGATGAAGAGTTTAATGTAGGGGCTTTTTTTAACAGTCAAATCTTTTACTTTCCATTCTGTTTCTTTCTTTCCCTCTCTCTGTCTGATTCTCTGTTAAATACCTCCTGCTCTATTTCTGGCACTTTTGAACTTTATTTCTCTTTCCTTGTCCTTTATCCTTCCATCTGTTTGCTGGTTTCATTGTCTCTTAGCTGCCATTCCCCATTATTATATCCTTCAATCTGAAAATCCTCTCCCATATGTGCTCTTGTCCTTCCCTAGGCCTCCTGCCTTTTGATTTTTTCCAGATCTCATTTCCTTTTCACCTGATCTGGCTTTATTCAACTCTGCTCTTGTCTATCTTTCGGCCTGTCTCAGGCCTCCCTTTTCCTTCTGTCCAGTTGTGGATCCATAAACTAAACAAGACTTTGGCAGAAGAAGTCAACAAATGTGGTGTTCAGACCAGAACTTGACAGCTGGAAAAAGAAAAGGGGGATGCAAAAGCCAAACTTTTGATTAGACTGGTGTGAATACTTTTTAATGAATAAAATATTCAGTAAATGTAACCTCTTTTCTGCTTTCAAAGTTTCTTGCAACAGATTGAGACATTCTGTATTTTATTTAGTTAATATTATTTATGAATTTTATTTCAACATATTCCTGGTATGTGTGCAATAGCTTATGCAAAGAATCATGCTTTTTACTGTCTTTGTTATTTGCAAGGTTATAAAATGTTATTATTTAAATTCCTTGTTGGATGAATTACAGAACTAGGCATTGTGCAGATTGAAGATTTCTTCAGTATAAAATTAAAAATTCATAATTATAGTTAAGGAATTATTAAAATTGAAATTTAATTTAAGATGTGATTTCAAGTTAGAATTTGTTTTTTCTAAAAAGAAGATTTAAAGAACTGCCAAATATTATTGCATCAAATTACATTTTAAGTAGGAATGGACCAAATGTCAGCTATATTTGCCAAATTCCTCTAAAATTCCTGAACAGACATCTTACTAATTTGCAGACTGCCTGATCTCTCTAAGTTGGGTATCTTGCATCTGTGCTACCTAAAAATGAGGCTTTAAAATGTTGTTGTAGTAATTGACTGGTTTTAGTTTTGGTTTGGTTTATTGTTCTGTATTTTTTTTTCTCTCCTGTGCTGCTTTACTGATGAGGTATGCACTATATTTGCAGGAATGCCTGCACAATGGGAGTGTCAGCATATTTACGTGTGTCAGGGTGTATTAGGAGTTCATGGATCTGTAAATAGTAAACATATGAAGAACATGTTACCCCTAACATGACAGTATCAAAAATATCTACAGATGTGCTGAATTCTGAATGAAAGACTAAAAGGCTAATCTAATAATCACATACCCTGTTCACAAAACTACCATTAAATCATGTGCCATTCACCTGAAAGCATTTCAAAATACCTACTCTTGTTTTAAATAAGTAAAATTAAAACCCCAACATTGTTTCTACAATAACAGTGTTTTAGTTACAGTTCCCAATGAAAAAATTATTCCCCAGTCTGAAAGTGTCAGACTGGATTACATTCTCTGTTAAAGGAAGAAAAGGAAGAATCTACTGTCTGGTGACCTTTATTTTGGCTGAAGGCTAATAGACATCGAGCTCTGTAGAGAGAAAATTCTCAAAGGAACTGTGCATACTAATCTTACTTTATTTACATTATTGTTTTCTAATTCAAATAAGAGTGGTATCAGTGTTACGTACATGGTTTCCCTGCACTCTTGCAGCTGAAGTCATAGATTCATAGGATCATTAACGTTGGAAAAGACCTCTAGGATCATCAAGTCCAACCATCAACCCACGACTACCATGTCTCCTAAACCATGCCCTGAAGTGCCATATGTAGGCATCTTTTAAATACCTCCAGGGATGGTGACTCCACCACCTCTCTGGGCAGCCCGTTCCAGTGCCTGACCACTCTTGCAGTAAAGAAGTTTTTCCTAATATCCAATCTAAACCTCCCCTGATGCAACTTGAGGCCATTTCCTCTCATCCTATTGCTAGTGACTTGGGAGAGGAGACCAACACCCACCTCGCTACAACCTCCTTTCAGGTAGGTGTAGAGAGCGATAAGGTCTCCCCTCAGCCTCCTCTTCTCCAGGCTAAACACCCCCAGTTCCCTCAGCCTCTTCTCATAAGACCTGCTCTCCAGTCCCTTCACCAGCTTCCTCCCTCCTTTCCACCCCCCCACTGCAGCTGGGGCCTCAGCAGGTGTTTGGGCACTTCTGTCTCTTGCCACCTTGTCTGGAGCAGGGGCAGGCACGCAGCTCGTTGCAGCCCACAGGGGCTGACATTCCTCTCTAATAAAGGGCTTTTGCTGAAGGCTGCTCCTTCTCTTTTAGCTTCTTCCCCAGCAAACTATGGCTTAGTTCTCCTCAGAGAAAACTGAGCATGTCCTGGATGGCTGCTCTCAGGTTTATGTTTGTAGTTTGTTTTGTAGCACAGGTTATTTTTCTTTACAAAGAGTGTGCCTGGGTTGCAGCCAGTCTCTGTGCCTCGTGCTGATGTGTGGGTGTGGCAGAAACCAAGGAAGGGGCACAGGAGAGGCTTTAACCTCCTGAGAAGACAGATTTCTGTGGTGACAGGAAAAGAGACCTTTTCTCTGGAGGATCCAGCTATGACAGAGAATGGGAATGGGCTGCATTGAGGAGGAAGAGTTGCAGGAAATCATTAAATTTGCTGGTCAGAGGGAGGTGAAGGAAGAGATCTGCACTGGATGGGCAAAGTGGATAAGGGTCCTTGTCTGTTTTGAAGGGTCTCTCCTGCAGGTTGCGCTTGGGTGCAGCCTACCTTCAGAGATTCAGATCCCTTCTCTGGTGCTCATTTTAACATGTGTGGGCAGATTCACATCAGAGTTTCACCAAGACAAAGTCATTTCACCATTCTGCATCATATAGGAATTTGAGTGGAATAACCGGTGAGTCATATTTCTGGGATTTTTACAGGGAAGTAGTAAACATATGTCCCTCACATTAGTATTTCTTCCCACCCTTGCAAAGAGAGGCTCTCCTCTGCCATGGGAGTTCCCTCCTGGAGTGTCTGAGTGGTCTATATTGGGCCGTATCTTGCTGGTTTATGATCTCCTCTTGCCCGCGTGTGGGTGAGCGTTGTGTTTTGCTAAGCGTTGCTGCATCCAGGCACAGCTAATAAATGTTTTTTCCTCTTATTTTTTTCCTTTTTGTCTTTTTTTTTTTTTTAAATCACATTTACAGCTCTGGGGTAGAGAAGTCCTTGTTGAGAAGTGTTTATTTTCCTCTGCTCTGAAGCAAAACCCAGAGACCTGTTTCCTTTGATGCTTTTCTGTCTTGTAGGCTATCCCAGTGGCCTTACTCTTCAAGAGGAGGAGAGCATGAGGAGCCTTCTCTTCTGCACCTAGAATGAAAGGTGAGCACATGCCTTCTGAAAAGCAGAACCAGTGCTTTCCTGGCTGGTCAGTACAGGGACATTGAGCTTGCTTTAAGGAAATTCACTGATTTCCCTGAAACAAGGCACCTTCAGGAGTGGAAAAACTGTAATGAAATATTCTTTGTCTAGAGAATGTTTTATTGCTCGCTGCCTGAGAACACCCCCTAATGTGGAATTTACCTGTAAGTATGCTGTTTTCATATCTATTTACTTCATTTTTTTACTCCTGTGAAAGGGAGGAGGGGAAGAAAAGAAGTGACGTTAGGGGTCCGGTATCTGCTACTATTTGTTATGAAGGTTCTGTCTCCCAGGACATCATTTGCCCATCTCACTGGTAATGTTCCTCAAAAGCTCAAAAAAGCTACCGCAGTAGTGATTAATCTTTGCTGATGGACATCAGATGTTTTGCTAGGGTTTAGAAGAGTCTAAAAGAAATCAAATTCTTCAATCTTCAGCGGAGTTAACAGGTGTTTGTATCAGAGAGATACTGAAATATTGCCTCAGGTAGGGAAATAGTGCTGTGGAGTACCAGTAAATCAGAATGTTCTTCTTGTTCAGAGCTGACTGAACTTGCTTTCAGTAGTTCAGCATATCTTTGTTTATAAATCTAAATGCTATTGCGTTGTATTGTACTTTGCAGTGTAATAAATTGTAACATTCAACATTAACTGGTCAGGCTTCAGTGATAACAAAAGTTCAGCAGGCTGGTGGCACTCTGATCAATATTGCCTTCTATTTATAGTATTGTTACAAATTGAAGTTTTATTTAAATTAGACAATGCTGAGAAGCTTACAGTAGATCAATAAACTAAAATACAGTAACGGATTTTAATTCGTGGCTGATATGCTGCTACTCTTTTGTCACATGCATCCTTAATGTCCCCTAAACAAAATCACATTTACGTATACCGTAACAGACTGTTGCCTGGAAAACTGCAAAACAGTTTTAAAGAAGCAAGACTGTGGCTATGCAATGAGCAGAAAAGATGTTGGATAGGAAGGAAAAAGGCCAGATAGTTTCTGTTTGATTGGGGATTTGTTGTTTGCTTCTTTTGCTGTTTTCCTATTCAGTACATCAGTTTAACCTGAAGTATATATATAGTGTATGCCATATAGGTAGTGCTAATGCTTGGATTCTGCTCTCATGTATTTAGACCAACGTATCTCCAATGACAGCAGTACTGTTTTTCTATTACTTCATCTGTGTTGTGAGATTAGGTTTTAGTTCAATATGACATGTCTTGTTTTCAGAGGCAGCTAGAGCCGCCAGCTTTTGGGTTTTGATTGGTGATATGATGACCCAACAACTATTGAGCAATATTTTTAGTACTTTTGGTTGAATTAAAATGTGAGGTTATCGTGCAGTTATTAGAATTTTATTTCTGTCAGCTCTGTCTAATCATTAGGTGATAGCTCATATGTGAGCTACCAACAATATCTGAGCAATCAGCCCTGGGTGTGTGCATCGGGTGAAGACAAAGGAATTGACATGTTCCTGCTGACATAAGAGAAATCATCAAGTATCTTAATTATATATTAATCATCATGGTCAGTTGGCACAACCAATAAAATCTGTCTAACACTATCCAAAATACACTTAAAATGATGGTGCCAGAAAGATCACTATAGAGCTTTAACAATGCAGCTAATTTCTCTCAAAAAGAGTTTTGAGATGGGTGATTAATAGGGAGATTTGCCATTAGACATTGTTAATTTTTAAACAAGGTCTAAATATTCTTATGAGAATTCCTATTTTGTTCTTCCAACCGCAGGCATAGGTGCTTCAGAGCTGGGGGAATAATTCAATCTGACCTCATAAATGTTGCAGATAAAAGAAACCGATCCAAAAAATGTCATATACACTGTATGTCTAACAAGATTTATAAGTTTATTCCTGAAAAAAGATGTAGCACTTTCTTTTCAACACAGTAATTGTAAATGGCAAAACCTGAGCTAAGTGTTCCACTCCCAGCATCTGCTGAACCTTCACGTGTCCTGCTAGTTTACATGCAGACATGGTCGTCCTGGGCACTTGTTAGGGGGACAGGAACACTCAATGCTCCTTCTGTTTCTTTATTCCAGATATCACTTTGGATTCCACTGCTGCTTTTATTCCTTCCCACCAGATGTTTCAGACAAGACCAGAAGAAATAAAATAGTGTTATCAAGAACCCTGCAGCAGAAAGGCTTAAGGAGAAAACAGAGGGATTCATGGGAAACTAGAAAACAAAAGTTCTGGATTAACTAAGTAAAGCGTGTCTTCTCACTCAAGATTAACTGTTCTCTCTGTCATGCCTGGAGATACACAAGAACGGACATGTGTGGCAGAAGTTTGTGGTGTGTGGACCTTCCTGCTGGTATCTGGATGTGGGAGGTGAGAGAGGAACAGCAGGAGTGTCATAGGAGGGTGGATGTGGATGGGTTATAGTTGATGATTATTGGGGATCATTGAGGTGCTGGAAAAGAGGTAGTTGGTTTTCTTGGCACTGGTGATACAGATCATCATTCCTGTGGGAAAAATGCAGAACAAATTGGAGTGGGGGGCATCTCGGGTGGGGATGAAGGGCCCTGAACATCCTCTCTAGCATGAAAGGGTCTGACCTTATGGGAAAGCAAGAGCACAGCTGAATATTTTGCACTTTCTCCCAGTCTGCCGATTCTTTTGTCCTCTGAGTTACCTTGTTCTCAGAGTCAGCATTCTTTTCACACTGCCTGGTACTTGTGTCTCCTGAAGTGAAGTTTTCCTTTTCTTCTGGCCTTATGTTTCCCTACAAGTCTCTAACTCTTTTTTAAAATAGATTTATTTTTATTTTTCTCCCTTCTTTGCTGCCACAAGGTTGTTCCCATTTCTTTTACTGACTGCTGCAGCTGCCCACCTTCTTAGTGCGTGAAGTAACATTCACATCAAATAGAGAAGGAAGTAGAGCAGGCTTGTAACTTTAGCTCTGTGCAAAGCTGAGGGGGGAGCTGCTTTCTAGCAGCAGGATACATCATCATCTTGTTCTGAAAGAATTTCTGAGGTTGGTTTTCCCCGGATCAAAATGTGAAAGAGACTCCACTTCATCCAGAGATTTTACTTCTATATGTGTGTGTATGTACATATTATATAGATACACACACAAAAATAATACATTTTCTTTAATCTTTACCTTCTCTCCTCTCAGATACTCTTCCTCCTCCACCCCAGCAGTGATGAGTCTCCCTGAGAGACCTAAACCTACGGAGTGTAAAACCTGGAGAGAGATTATCTTGTGCCTTTTTCTGGTTTTTGTCATCATTCTCCTTTTTGGTTGGATGACAGCACCATGATCTAGAGAGAGAGTGAGACAAGCAAACTGGCTGTACTCTGCCCCATTTGGCAGAGAATACTAAGATCCTCTGAAATTAAAGTTCATAGTTTTAATAGCATTTTTGAGACCTCATCTTGCATATTAGAACTTGGCCAGGTATTAGGTAATTTAGATAATAAATTTTCTTCAAAGTGACCCATCATCTTAGTATTTATTTTTTTTTCTAGAGGATGTAAGGCATAAAAGCAAGCTTTGTAGTTTTATATCTGTCAGCATGTCACATAAATATCTCAGTAACTACTGATCTTATCACCATAAAACTTCCATTTATACAGTTAGACATGTCATGTTGGTCAGTTGCACAAAAAGTTAAGCACATGCAATATTAAACTCCAACCCATGCCAGCTCCATTAGCCCACATCTTGAAGTTCTCTCTGAACACTATTAGAGGAGAAGTGGGGGAGGAGCAGGAGGCAGCATACGGCGGATTCTGATGTGGACAGACTCATGTTGAAAATTACTGAAATGATGAAAGAGATTGCAGAGGGATGTTTGGAGTCTTAGTATTTCCCTGAAAATCAAAAGATCTGTTTTCTGTTTGATGAATGACTTTAATAGTTTTAATGACCTCATATAATTTATTTGATTGTATTGTTCATTTTTATTACAAGATCGGTCTAGCAGCGTTTCAAGTTGTTTCACCTTTGCATGTCAGAATTGGACTCCTATCTCAACTTGCCATCTTAACACTTATACCACTTTGGTAGCATTTTTATATTAAACAACAGTTAAATTCAGCAAATGTTGAAGTTACTTATTTTTTTAGGATTGAGGCTGGTTTCTAACTCAACTTCGAGGGAATGTGTCTTTAAAAAAACAGTGTAAGCAATTATTTATCTAGAGTAAAGTTTGTTGGGAGTAATAGTTTTGAAATTGTGCAATCTATTAATTTGATTTATGTTTAAAAAATTCCCATGAATACTGCAATTAATACTGATTACTACTCTTAAGCTCTGCTGCAGTTTGCGTTTTAGGCCCTGTTAGGCTGAAGCAGCCTGTTTCTAGTAATACCTTGCATAGTAAGTTATGTGTAAGTCCAGGCATTGTCAGGTTAGGTGATATTAAGGGACAGTTTTGTAAAAACGTACATGCTTAATTGTGTGCCTAATTTGACCAAGTAATTAATTCATTTTATGTACAGAGACTATAGCAAAAATGACTGAAAATATGTAACTGGTCCACTGTGAAGCCTTGACACTAAATTGGCTACTTGCATGTGCATATGTGCTTCCACAGATACTTGCAGCAAATTGCAAGTAAAGTAAGCATTAAGTGCCACACACAAATTTGGCTTGGGCCAAATTATTCTGCCTCTGGAAAATATTAAAAGAGTCACTATCTTTGCGTCTTTGTGCTTGTTTTCACATTTGCATGCATTCGGCAGGGGAGCACATTATTTACCCTAAGAAATACAGAGAACATCTCTCATACTTATCTTTACAGAAATACATGAGGCTGCATTTTTTTGGCAGCACTGATAGCAAAAAACCCTCTTTTTCTGTTTTTAATGATACAAAATTGACTTTTCTATGGTATTCCCTATAGAAAACAGTGCATTAAAAATAATAGTGTTTAAATTTGGATGTGTTCAAGAATGTCACAATATGAAGAGTTAGTCCAGTGTCCAGAAACAGACATTTGCAATAATGAAAACATGCATGCTGTGTAAAGGCATGTAGTTTTCCTAATTTTGGTTGAACCACTTATGTGTAGTCTCCAATTTTTCACTTATAAGGCTGTGTTTAATTTAAGGCTGGGTTGAGTGTGCTTGTCACTGAGTCCACCATTGGCAAGAGTGGTCATTATAAAAATATTAGAGCCAACCTTGATTTGCCAGGATCCCAAATGAAGAGGAATCAAGGAGAATTTGAGTAGTGGCCTTTTTCCCTTCTCCTGAAGGAGACATTATCAACTCATTAGCTACAAGCCTGCACAGAGGCCCCAACTGTGACTCTTAAAGCAAGAAACACATTTCTTGTAGTTAAGATCGACTTTCAGCATGCCAGCTGTCCCTCTTTTGGAAGGATTGGCCTTATTTTTCAAGTAGAACATGTGCCATCTTGATTACCCAAACTCTTAATTCAATGCTGTTTAATGCTTTGTCTCCTCAAAAATACCCCTTATATTCAGCTTTGATTGGTGGGTAGATGTACCAGTACTGATCAGCTTAATTACCAGTGTGAGGCAGCGCAATGCAGACATGAGGTAGCAGCACACCTTTCCCAGCATTCTGAGGTAATTAACCAAAAAATATTTCCCTGCCACCTGTCTAGCCTTGGAGAAAATCCAGTTTTCTTTCCAAGCTATGAGAAAGGGGGATCAGAGCAGAATTTGGGTAGCAGGATGGCTTATCCGTGTGTTTTCTGTTCTTCCGAGAGTCATCTGCAGCGGTAAGTATGGGGGCTGAGGCTGCCACCCCCTCTTTGTCCCAACTCCCAGTATGGTATCTGCAGCAAAAAAACTGTGAAGAATTAAGGTGAGCTATACAGGAAAACATGAGCTGTGATCTTCCTGGGTTTGTGAAGACTGGAATGCTGAATATACCTTTGGATGCATCAAGTACAAACACCAACAAAGTTTGGATTTACTGTGGCCTAGCTAAAATTCCTCATTTTCTCTCAGTTGTTCAAAGCTTAAACTCAATCTAGTAGCATATTAAAAACTTAAATTTTCTGTGTGTTCAGTGCTTAGAGGAAATGTGCTGTAATTCTTACCGTGCCTGGGTGAAAACATATATAGTCTATTTACATTCATTATCTACAGCAAATTAAATATAAAATCTCTCACTCAGTGCTTGCACTGATATAGCATTCGAAACCAAAAGCAACAGTATAAAACATCACAAAAATATAACATGGATAAAACAAAGTTGCTTCTGACTTTTTAAAAAATAATTTTCTTTTTTATATCATACTGAAGAGGCATATCACAAATTAAAAAGTGATGATAGCAATTCTGGAATAACTTCTGAGTTCTGATGGCTTTCCACATACATAGATTGTAAACCATGCAAGCTAATGGGTATATTCATTCATCCATGAAGAAGACATCTATGGTTAAAGCATCCCAGCTGATCTAAAAATATTTTCTAAGAGGTCTTTAACTGGGTTTGATTCAATGAAGATTGTATAAACCAAATAACTTTGCTGTTATACTAAAGTCTATTCCCATGTCATGTTTCCAGAAAACAACTCATGTTTGAGAGAAGTTCAATTATCTGTGGTTAGATTTATTTTTTTTTAATTCTGGAATAGTTATTTTTCCATAGCTCAGGAATAGCTAATGGAATTTCATTCAAGCCTTGTTTAAAAAACAAAATCCACACTTTTTGGCAAGATACAAGTGGGAAGAGATTTAGTCCACAAGATATATTTTATCCTGGCATGTAGGAGAACAGTTGGTGGAAAATGGTTTCCCCTGTAGCCCGTTAGAAACTTTAACTATCTGTCAGTGATTACTATGAATGTGTGCATGACATGTCAAGAGAATTCACATAAATAAAAAGGGAAAAGCATCCTGTTCAGGACTGCCTCTATGGGACAATTGGGAAGAAATATATGATGAGGAGGAGAGAAAGGTTTTATATTCAAAACTTCTAGGAGAAGACCTCTGGAGCCCTGGTTGGGGTACTGAGACCTTCTGCAGTAATTGTCTTTGGATTGCATTTATTACTTTGTCTGCCCTGAACTGAGGATAACAAGGAAGGTTAAAATGGAAGTTTATTGTCAGTGCTCAAGTGTTTATGGGCTCATTGTTCAGAATTGTACTAGTAACCGTGACACTATGATACAAAAAGAACTTACAAAACCTGAAATTGGAAACTGTTGAAAAATTTTTTTAAAATGTGTATAGACTGTGAAAATTTATACAAGTCAAATTAAAGTGTCTACAGCTTACCACTTTATTGACAGATAAAATGAGGTTTTAGCCATTGGAAAACTGGTCATATGTGAATTAGTGACTCTTGCCCCTGTTCCTTTAATACTTTTTAGTCCATTGAAATTTCTTATGAATTTTGGAAGTGCAGGGGAAGGAACCTGGTAAAAAGATCTCACTTTCACTCATGCTGTTTAATTGCTACCTGATAAAGTTGTTCTGCAATGACCTGTGGCTGTAACTGAGGTCAGAATGAGTGCCAGAATTAATAAGCTGTGTGTTGGGACTCCAGAACCTGGGCATTTAACCAGAAACTCCAAATTTTGGAAGCAATATCCCTCATTTGCTCTGTTTTAGTGCAAATCCATATAATGAAACAGCATTAAAGTCAGCACTGTTTGCAGCAGCGATCAGACTGTTTGCAGAGGTGGTGGTGGCCGATCCATGGCGTGGTGGTGTAGCTGTGGCCAGTAGGGTTCTTGAGGCCTCTTGGCTGCTTTTAATGAGAACATGTGGGGCTATTAAGATTCATCTTGCCATATTAGGCATGCAAAGCATCCCATTAAAGGCCATGGTTAGGTGGGTGAGCTGAAGGGTGTCAGAGGTCTCTCATGCTGTGCAAAGGGCCTGGCTAGTGAGCATCATGAGCGGCAATGAAGGTGTACACTATGAGAACCAGGAGGCGAAGGCAGTGAATTTGGGGATTTGTTCCCAGGATAGCTACTTTAAAGGCAGCTGCCTAGGGAATAAAAAGCAAGCAGGCATGAGCTTGAAATTGTATAAAAGACAAAAGGCCCCTGATTAGTATTTATTTTCTGAAGGGACCTCTTGGGGAGCTGGAGGAAGGGGAGCGCGGGCCAGCAGGGCCCTCCTGGGAAGGACGTGGGCCCTCAGCATGGGTGGCAGGCTGGGGCCACAGCGAAAGCCAAGTACCAGGTGTAGCCCCGGTCAGTGCTGGAAATCCCACAGCATGGCGGGCATCGGGCCTCAGGGGGGCCCTGGGCTGGGGGCGGCAGGTCAGGAGGCAGCTCAGCACCATTTGAAGCCTCCTGGTGCTGCCGGGGCCTGGCAGGTCTCCAGGTGTTCTACAACTCTGGCACTGCAGCTTCTCACAGCAAAACTGCAGCTTCTTGGTGGCTAATGTTTCTCAACACAGCAGAGGGAAGGGACATGCCTTTTCAGTCATTCACTGAATGTCTGTGTGTATCTGATCTATTAATTTACGTTGTCTTCTTGCTTGTTTGTTTTCAGCAGTAAGATTTACCTTTAAATCTATTGAAGATTTCTGTTCTAAAACAAGCAGCTTACTGGTGTTTCTCCGTGGTACTTGCTGCATTCACACCTTTGGGCAGAGCATCAAGCCTGAAGGTTTGGGCCTTAGCAGCAGGTAACTTCCACGCTGCCCGTGGCGTGCCCGTGCTGCGGCAATGGGAGCCGTGAGGGATCCCCTCACAGCGGAGGCCAAGGCGGCAGCTCAGACCTCAGAGTGGTTTTACAGATTTGACTTATCTCCCATCTTAAGCATAAAAGGAAACCAACTGAATTTTCCTTCATTGAGGTAAGCCATTGACTTCCATGGGTAGTGCCAGAAAAGTTGTTGAGAAATAACTTTGAAAAATCCTCAGAAATAAGAATGTACTTTGTAATACTCTCAGTTCTTCAGTGATATTTATTTAAATGTATTCCTTGAATTACTATCCGTTTTTAGTTTAAATGACCATTGAGATCATTAATCATGATAAAAGCATTAATTAAATAAATATCTGATTTGCTGATTTTTCATGTTCAGTACTCTACAAGCATGTGGATTAGATGAAAAAAAAAAGAAAAGCATTTTTATTCCTGTGTGTCTAAATCCTTTTTGCTCTTCTGTTTATTTTTTTATCTAGCCCTTGTCCTGTGTCTAACTCTGAGGTGTGTAGTACTGTGATATTGAAAAAATAAGCTTAGCAATTCTTAGTTAGCTTTTTGTCATGCCCCAAAATGTCTCTTCCGGCTGCAGTTTCTGATCTAGTTTCAAGTTACAAGCATGAACTTCTGGACTAGATAAGTAGTAATCAGTTTGGGTTGTTCTTTACCAAATTTTTTGTTCTGTTTCATAACTGTGCTGGAGAATTTACATCTGGGATTTGATGTCTTTGTTTCAGTGGCTGTAATAAAAAAAACCCTTATATTTATTCAAGAATCCTGATGCAAATATATTGAAGGGAAGTTGGGTTTTTTCTCTATGGAAATTTATACTTTAATTCTTTGACTCATTCTTTCCAAGTAAGAAAGAGAGACTTTACTGTTATATAATGAAGTAGTTCATGGTACAATTAATATGATGTAGGAAAAGAGTAACATGATATGCTGAATTTAAATAACTGAAACTGATCAAGGGGTACATCAGCATTGCATGCTCAATAGAAGTGACATAACAAATACAAGATGGCCACTGCATTTAAGTTGAAATACTTTGTCACCCACTGATACATTCCAGGCAAATTTGTTGATAGACTAAATATTTTGATAGTCTTTCCATTATTTCTTCGAGCCATCAGCTTTTAATTTTCTCTTTCTAGTTAATATACTTGTGTATAATTTAAACAGAAAACTGTTCTGTTTCATCATAAAAGATTTGTCTGTTACTTTTGGTGTGTAAATCAAGTGGACAGCAAAACATTCTTGAACTTGTTTTTTGAGGCATTTGTTGACAACAACAGGAAAAGAGATCACAGAGACCGCCAATAAGTGTGGACATCAATTATTTTTTAATTGTAAAGGAGTACAGTACACTAATTAAAACTAGTATATCTTGCAATGCCAAAGGCAAAATTAATTATTAATTTTTATTAATATTCAGAAGTAGCACAAGGAATACATTAAAAAAGATTTTGTGGCTGTGACTGAGATCTTGTTTTGCTTTATTTTAGGAAAAATAGTATGTTAGCTAAATTTGAATAGTTAAATATGCACTGAAGAGAGTATATGCACTGAACAAGAATGTTCTCTTTAGAATAGCTATCCAGTGACAAAATATAAGAGGCAGAAAAAATTCTTTAAAAATCCCGGGGCTTTGCTTTAACTTGTTTAGCTGACAAGTATAAAAACACATGTTATCCTGCTATTGTTACCGTGGATACTTTAATTATCGAGTTTGGTATTTTAGTTACAATATCCCATATTCAGTAGAATAATCTACGTTCAACTTCTCCTAGGGTCCAGCTCATCAAATTAGATGTGTCCTGTATTGATTTGACAAACCTGGTGTCCTCTGGACCAAGTTATTCCTCTATCTGTGAGCAAGTTATTTATTTATTTATTTATTTTTCTCATAGGTTACACTTCAGTCTGCTGTAGATAATGCATCTGGAAACTGCTAATCTGGTTCAGAAGCCTATCAGAAATGAAGTTTTTGTATGAAAAAAAGATGTCTTTCACCACTGTTACTGACAAAACGTTAATAGGCTCTTTATGCACCAGTTCAACCAAGTAAGTTATAAAATGCAAAAATTTAACTTTTGAATTAACAAAATTTCTACTAAAAAACTTCTGAAGTCATTTGTGCTTAGGTTTATTGAAGTGAGCATAGCAGTAGTGTGAGAGAAAAAAAAAAGTGGCTGTTGTGAAACCATATAGTGGTTCATAAAAGGATAGCTTGTATCTGGTGTTGTTTTGAATGTTATCTTCTATTGTAATGGGAATGGTATAAGAGAAATCTTATCAGAGTAGTTGCATACTGTTGTGAGTTTTTTCTAGGCCAATGAGTTTCAATCCACTTGATCATTTAAGATTAGACAGGCAAAATGATAGTTTTTTTTTTAACTGAACCTTGAAAGGTTTCCCTGTTTCTAATCCTTACATAGAAACATTATGAGTTCAACATCTCACCTGCTAGTGTTCTTAATTGTAACAATTCCTGTAGTCATTCTTGCACTCCATAGATATATGGACATCGATGGCTGTATTTTAGTATTTGTTTAGCTAAAATGTAGGGTAAATATCTCGCATATCTGTATCTTCTTTAGAAGTGTAGAGTAGTACTTCAGAGTTCAGCTTTCACTTCACTCTAGCATCTTGAGCTCCTATTATAGCAATACATAAAATATTATATTGTCTTAGAAACTAAGTTGTGCATGTTTGATTGTTACAAATACCCAGAGCTTGCTTTTCTTTTTGTCACAGCAAAGCAAGGTACCAAAAAACTTAGTTTTCCAATGTTTTATTTCTGTGTTCCATGTAAGTGTAGATGCAGTTCTTTTCCTCTTCTAAAATAAGCCTGTTGCCTTAGAAAAGTCAAATTGTGCCCTCCCATTGAGTTGTAATTTTGTTAACAAAAGTAAAAGTGGTGATAATACTCAGCTTTAGTTTACCATCAGGCCTATATTGCCCCTGGATTGCTACCTCTTCAGTGCTTTCTCCAAGGCTTGGAAAGTGGCACAAGTAGTGTTTCTAGTTCCCTTATATCTCTGTGCTTGTATACGTGCATGCATGTCACAGAGTACTGAAGAGGAGGAGCCACTAATTCACTTTGCTGTCTCCCAGAGGAATCAACATATGTGGGAAGAGTAGGCTTTTGCAGGCAAACAGTATTCTTCATTCTACTTTGAAGTACTTGCCTTTCCAACTTGTCAGTAAAAATTGACAAAATACAACTCACTTCTAACAAGATAAATAAAAACTTTTCAAAAGGTTACCTATCACAATTCTGGAAAAACAGCTCTTAGAGATTCTCTTGGTAATTCTTCTGCTCACTGTCCTGAATGTACTGCTTTCTCAAGTGAGTGCTGTGTGTTGTCCAGGAAAACCAGAGCACCTTATGGAATAACATCAAAGGGAGGCACTTGACAAAGACAGGCAATTTAGATGCTCAGTTCTGGAAAAGTATTGACTGAAGATGAAAGCTCTTTAAGAAAGAGACTTTGTCTTCTATTTATATAGAATCTTGCATAATTTAACAAATGTTGGGGACACTATTAATCTCATCCAACTTTAGATGTCTACAGTGTAGCTGTCAATCTTAAGAGAAGATCAATTGCACTCTAAAAGTGCCTGTTTCTCTCCACTGACTATAAAGGGAGCCCTCACAAGTAGCTGAGGTGCGGATAGCTTCATCTATATTTGGGCAGATGAGTCTTGCTCTAAAATACTGTCTAACATGGCAAAATAATAGTAGTTAGTATTTTAAAAAATCCTTGGGAATGTACCTCGTTCTTAAATCAGCTAAGAAAAATAATGACAACTGCTGGGTTTAGTTAGTATTACATTCCGAAGTGATGTGCCAGGGGTTTGTAGCATATCCACAACAGCATCAATCCATTCATGGCTTTTTGAAACATTAGTTCAGAATATAAATGTGAAGTCATTTTCTTGCTCAGAGCAAAAGAATAAGGCTGAACACCTGGGTTGTCAATACTATAGCAGCAGTTCAATAGGAAATGCTACCTCCAGTTGAAAAGAAAAAACAGTATAATTAAAATCCTTATGGGAATGACAACAAAAAATATCCTATACTGCTGTTGCTGAATCCTCTGGATCAACTGATACTCCTTTTGGACATCTCAGAATCTGTTTACTGGTATTTTTCAGAGTGGAAATGTTGTTTTGATATACGAAAGAACATCATGTTCTTCTAAAGCGGTGTCAGTGTCTTATTAGTGGCAAGTCACTTTGCTTAAAATTTTGGCCATGAAGAGTCTATATACACAGTGAATCAGCCATCTGTTCAGACTTTGAATAAGAGTGTTTTAGCCAGCATATATGGACTGATATTACTGTTTCATACAGTGGGCATAAAATTCATGGCTGCAGCTGACCTCTATTAGAACGTAGCCCATTCAAGATAAATATGTGACAAGCTATTTCCAAAGCTGCTTTAATTGCTATATGGGAAAGAAATACAAGAACATCCAGAAGAGCATCATATGGTAGATATATGGACCTGTGCTTAACTGAATGATTATGGTCTCGATATGCATTGAGCAGTATTCCAGGCAGCTGATTTTGTCTTGCTCACCTCTAAAGGAAATTGTAGGAGGAGAGACATAAAAACTTGTATGTAAGAAACAGGGGAAAATTACTGATCTATGAGGCTAAAGAGATTTAGTATCAGTTGGCATGGAGTACATGGATAACAAAATAACCAAGTCTAGATTCAGACTTACAAAATATGTATCTCACCAATTTCCCTAAAAGCTGTGTGGTGATGGGACTTTAGAAAGACTGGAGGACTGAATATTTTATTCTTAAATCTTTAAATTATGTGTATCTGAGAAAAAGATTTATATCACAGAGTGCTAGGTATCTGTAGTAAGTACTATGCTTCCCATATTTTTCAGACTTGTTTTTTTAATTATTTTTGCAATGAATATCTTTTCAACTGAATAAATATTTTTCATTCCTACAGAATGCCTTTTATGAGGGTATGAATAGGAAGTTAAGATAGACTTACTATTCCAATTCTCTCAAGAACATCAGACCCTTAAACCAGCTCTAAAAAACCTGTTTGTTCTAAAAAATAAAGTCATTATGTTTAGTTTTTGAGGAATTCTAATACTGCCTGTCTTGAACAGTTCTGTGAAGACTCTTTATGCTTGTGTTGGGAAGCACACCAGAAATGTACAAGCTGTCCTTTCCAACTCCTACTGGATTTTGTTCATTCGAAGGTGTATTTATCATGCCATCCAGGTGGGATGATCTCTTGACAACTGATTAATGTGAGGATAAGTACCAGCCCTGGTTAGATGGGATTTTCTTCAGAAATGCTATTTGCTCAGGGAAAAAATCAAAACAGAAGGAAAAGGAAGATGTTCTAGAGGACTTAAGATCAAATCTGCCTTTAGTATAGATGTGACTGTGTCAAGTTTTTATTCATCCTCTCTGCTTTAAGTTGCTTTCAGATTCCTTAAACAAAGGGTGCTGGCAGTCTTCCTATCTGCATTATGAGAGAGTATTGCTATGTTCTAACTATTTATAGAAATCAAGTTTAAACAAAAAAACAGGAAAAAAATCCCTGTCTCACACTCATGGACAACCTTCTCACGAACTACATGATTCTTCCTGACTTTAAAGTGAAATGTAACTTTTTAAAACCTATCATGCAAATACAGCTTTAGTAGATCCTTCCTCTAGATGTATGTGTTCATGAATAACTAAATGTTTGTTTTATAAAAAAAAATCTTTTTAAAAATTAATTTATATTCCTGTGTAAGAGCAGATACAAAAAAAAACTAAGGTAGGGCAAGATGGATTATATCAATTCCTTGCATCTTCTGCACAGCTATGTATAAGCAGTTACGTTGAAGCAACCCAGGAATTAGTTAAGGGCATAGTCACAGAGAGAGGATGAAGAAAAGAACCAGCTTGACTATCAGGTTGTGCCTGCATAGCTGGCATGCACATTTACATACATAAAATGAACACACTCGATTGGAAGTCACAGAAAAACGGAGTCAAATGTCATTTTACAGATTATACTCCAGAGCAGAAATGCCACTTTAATTGAAGGCAACCAGTTAAATAAATGCTGTATTTTCAAGAGACATCATGGAGTGCAAAGGTTATGAACAAAGCAGTAACAGCTACAATGAGCCACCAGAAGTAATAGTGAAAACTGTCTTCTATAGCATATGTACAGTTCAGGCCTTTTCTTCACACCTCAGAATGCAACAAGAATATCCATCAAACTCAATCTGTTGCTCTACCAGTGGAGATATATTTCAAATGAGAGAGTGCAGACAGTTACCTGGGAAGATCATTTCTTCTGTTAACAGCTGAGATCTATGGGTAGCTCTGATGTAAACTTCTTGCTTTCTCTTGAACTGCTCACCAATCGGCTAGAGCTTCAAGCAGGGGGCGTCTGTGTTGTAATAGTGATTTCTGATGAGCCCTTCCCTTTAAAATATCTATTAATTTGGATAACTGTCTTCTAAAGGTATAATCAGTGTATGCCTTACTAATTTACATTATTAAAACCTGAGCTCTCCAGAAAAGCTAGATGTCTGAATTTGCATTATGGATGTACCAAATATTTTTTTTCCTTAATTTCCTCTTTTACATCTGAACCATGGTGAATGGCTCCTACCTGTGTATGTGAATGCCAAGAAGCTTTGCTCAGCAAGCGATCCATCTGCAATGCATATTCCATACTGTTCATTTTACTTATAGTAACTCAAAACACAGTATGTCCATGCATGAGATAGACAGCACATCACAGTTAAGTCTGGGTTTCTTGCCCCCCTGCAGGGTTGTCTGTCTTCTTTATTGACTGTGTTACTAAATATCAAGAGACAATGCTTGAGAATTGCTCAACTTGATTTCAGATCCTACTTGACCTATGGTTATGTGGGTGTGGACAAAATGTGCCAGCAGATCTTTTAGTGAAGAATTCAAGATATTGCTAGAACGGTGTCTTAAATATATTCCAATTTAAACATAATTCTGTACATAGTAGTGATCTTGAAAAATCTCTTAATTCCTTTTACTTCCGATAATATGCAAACACTACACACATTGTCACTAGAAATGGCATATGCTATATTTTGAGTAGCAAAAATGTGTCTCCTATCTTTGCATATGTTTTTGTATTGTTAATCACAGGCTTTTTATCTTAGCTTATTCTTATGTAAGACTGCATCTAAGAATGCTTAGATTTGTTTTTATGAGTAATTTTTAGACACTGGTGAGACTGTTTATTGCATAGGGAGAAAGTTAAGAATGTTGAGGAATTTGACTTTTTCTCAGGTTTTGTAAGTAATTGAAAAAATAGTTAATTTCTAAGTAAGACTTCATACTATTATCCTGAATTCTAAAACTGTTACATTGAACTTTCATGGAAACCAGTAAAATTTTACCCTGTCAAACTTCAGAAGCACGTAAATCATTGAGACTATGTTCTCTCATTCTCATCTAAATCCAGAGTAAATTCCCTTTAATAATATCTAGTGTACAATAGTAGACTAAAAAGCAGATCTTTAGAATAATTAGAATTCTAGTGGGGAAAAAAAAAAAGAGCTCTACCTCTTCCTTGTTTGCATGTGAAGTAGAGCTCTCAAGTCATAATTTACTGAAAAGTCTTCAGATTGAAACAGTACATGATGATGTTTTCATGAGCAACAGAAAAAATGAAGTCTGGCCTCCCAGACATGCATCCTTTATCTTTTTTAGCCATACCCTGACTGGGCAAGAGATGGCAATGCTGTGAGTAGATGGGAGTTGCACACATGCTAACTGGCCAGCTCTCTTTTTCTAAATAGAAAGTAGCATTGTATCTGCCTTTTTTACATATAGTAGAGATGCTATATAGATCTTTCTCCATACTGCTAATTTTCATGAAATCTGTAGGGATATAATTACCTCTAATTATCCTGTGTCACATAGGGCAATGAATCCAAAAGTCATTATAGAGAAAGGCAAGGTTGGGCAGTTAACATAGGCTGTAATTTCATCCAGTTTTCACCTTCAGAATTACTAATTTCTTGCTTCTAAACTTACCTCTGTTTCTCTTACAACACTCTACCAAATTTCCACCTATGTTTATGTTTCTATTCTTAATGATCTCTATTCTCCATATATAATTTTCCATCCCTTTTTGTGTTCAGAAGGTCCCATCCCTGATTGGATCCTGATCCTCCTGATCCTCCAGCTCTATTGTCATAAACCCCCTCTGCTATTTTAACCAGCCATAAAATACTAAATTCCTCCTTCCTTAGCCTTTTCAGCCCTCTGTTCTTTGGTTTTTAAACAATTTCTCCCTATGTTTGCTGCCATTCTTTCTTCCTGTGAACAGTTTCTAAGCAGCATTACCCTAATAGGCACTGCTCTGGTCATACAGGCTGAAATATGCCATTACTGAAAAAGTGCTCCCATTGCAAGACCCAGTCATACGACATGAATTTATATTCTGCCTGGCCATTCTGATCCAAATTCTCTCTGCTTGTTGTGCTACAGCTACAGCTTTTGGTCCAAGAAGGGTTACCATGAAGAATACAATGACATATGCTATTTCTCTGCATACTTGCCAAATGTCAAAGCTTGACCAGAGGAAGATTTACTGATGCTTTCTATTCTTCCCTCATCCTGTGACTCCTCTGATTCTGCAGTTACTCTCGCTGGTTGCCTGGCCTTATCTTCACTGTGTAAGCAGACTGCGACTGATTGGCTTGCACCAAGATGCACTGATCTTCCTCTTGCCAGGAACAGGGAATGGTTAGGTGGCCTTGCTCTTCAGCTTTCAGAGAGAAAGGGAATGATGGAGCTAAGGACTTTGAGAAAGGTGGTGTAAAACACAGAAATGCTTGGCCTGAATGTAAAAACTTATTGTCAAGTATAAACAAACTTCATTAGCCTTGCAGTGACAGTGTGCTGATGATTGTGTAGTCTTGCATTTAATGGCATTCGAAGGACTGCTTGTCCCATTAGGAGAATTAAAAAACCAAACAAAAAACAAAAACAAACCAACAAAAAAACACCAAACAACAAAACAAAACCAACACACAGCAGGGAACGTTTACATACAACCCAGCATATATTAGTCAAAATGTAGTCAGAATACATAAAGAGAGGCCGGTTTACTGAAGTCAGCATACGGTAGTAAAAATGCACAGCTAGATACTATTTTCATACCATCCCCTTTGTTTATAGCAGCCAGCTCAGACTGGGCACAGGCTTGTCATAGAGACAGCCCCCCCTGACTGGGTTGGGGGCATCTGGAATGCTTCAGGTCTGTTCAGATTTAATACATCCACTGACCCTCTTACGACTATCATTTGGTGCAAAATACTTCAAGACAAGGAATGTAAACACAGACTGTTCTGGTCATGTTCTGTTTCAAAGTACCTGTGAAATAGAGGGTACTCCTGTAGCATCAGCTTGTATCTATGGAAAAAACTTACACAAAATTGGGGGCCCTTGTTTCTCTCTGTCCCTCATATCTGGATGAAGAATCCTGCCTCTGGGCTGTCCATCCAAGAGATCCTTAAAAAGAATGCAGTGGTAAAATCTGCAAAAGAATATGGACTGCACCTTTCCCTACAACAGGCAGATTCAAGGAAAAATGAAAACAAAGTCTTTTGGCCCTCAGCTGTTATTTGTGGCACTTTTTTCCAGGCCTAGCATCCAGCAGCTCTTCTGCTTAGCCAGGGATACCTGTTGTTCACAACAGGGCTGTTTATGTGCCATGACTCTCCAGTCCTGGGGATGCTGACATAAAAAGTTAGGTTAAAAGGTAAAAATTAATGACTATTCCATGTGTTCAGCAGATTGCATCAGGTGTGTTTAGCCACAAGATGGGAGCAAGGGCCTCTTAGTGACCTGATGGAGAGTTTGCTCCTCAGCATCTGGAAACATGCACTCCCACAGGTCCTTTGTCTCCTCGTATTCCTAATGGTGGCAGATGAGCAAGGTCAGACATTCCTCTTGGGGGCACAAAGCCTCTCTGGCAAACTGCTTATCTATGTATGGTTGAAATGATCTTGGGACTTCTTTGGGGTAGCAAGGCAGTCCTGAGCATTCAGTCATGCCTTCTGTTGCTGGATGTGCTGGTAACAGCAATGGCAGAAAATCCTTTGGGATTCCCAGTGCTTGGGCTGTAGAGACCCTGCAGAGAAAATATGCTAAGGTTGTTATTCCTTGCTGAGCTGGAGGGCATGTTCTGCTTTGGCAGTTGCTTGACAGTTCTCTGTGTCAACCACAAGTCTCTGAGTAGCTAGTGCAGTGCTGAGGCCTTGCTTTGTGAATAAATCCTAAGTCAAGGCCTGTGGGGTAAAGCAGAGGGCACAAGTGAGTGTCTGGGCCCAGATTTAAGAATATCTTATCACAGTCCCTCTATCCCTCTGTGCAGCTGCTATCTCTTATCCCTCATTGATACAATCTTTTCTCACTCTTTAGAAGATACTAAAGAGACCATCTTTGCCAGGAGTCAAGCCGGTAGGCATGGTAAGCTTTTTGCCAAGCCAGATGGAGCACCAGAGGTAGTAGGATGTAGATGGGATCCAAAAGTCACTCTACAGTTGTAGCTGCCATTCAGGCTTGGGAAGGCCTATAAAACTGGGTGGTCTGGCTGCTAGAAAACTAAGAAAGGGTCTAGTGGAGTCCAGTGTGATGTTGGGTTGCTGTCCGTAGCTTTCAGTTGATATGACTACTCGCTCCCAGCAAATCTGCATGTATGCATGACATTGGAAGAAATGTATACAAGTCTCTGAATAAGTGAGTTGCTAGAATGCCTGCTTTGGTGTCTTAGGTCACTATCAAAAAAAAGGCTCCTCCACATCCAGCCCTGTTATAAATGGTTTTGAAGTAAAAGGGAATGATACTGGGTGGGGCATAGAGGTGTATCATCAGGAAATGTTATGGGCCAAACCTTTTTGTCTTGTAAGCCCAGGATGATTTTGGACATGGGGTTTCCCAGGCAGAGTCTTTCAGACAGCATGTTCAGGATTCCTAGGCCATCCTGAGGCTTCCTAATGATCCTTCGAGCATTTGTGATGCTTCAGACATCTATGGATAAGCAATATGGACTGCGGAGGGATTTTGCCCTTTAGTACATTAGGACAATATAAATGCAACACTTTCTACAGCTTCCAGCAAGAACAGGGAGGAAGTAACTATCTAACTATCTGAGGGCATAGTAACTATCTATGCCCTCAGGCACCCCAGCCTCAGCGGAGAGAGAGAAAATCTGGAGAAAGGAGGACTTGCCCTTGATTGAGGAGGATTGGGTTAGAAATCACCTAGGCAAACTGGATCCTCGCAAGTCCATGGGCCCTGATGGGATGCACTCACAAGTGCTGAAGGAGCTGGTGGATGTTCTTGCCAAGACACTGTTCATCATCTTTGAAAGGTGGAGGACAGGAGAGGTGCCCGAAGACTGGAGGAAAGCAAATGTCACTCCAATCTTCAAAAAAGGCAAGAAGGAGGACACGGGAAACTACAGGCCAGTCAGCCTCACCTCCATCCCTGGAAAGGTGATGGAGCAGTTCATCCTGGAGGTCATCTCCAGGCATGTAGATGAAAAGAAGGTTATCAGAAGTAGTCAACATGGATTCACCAGGGGAATATCACGCTTGACCAACCTGATAGCCTTCTATGATGGTGTGACTGGCTAGGTTGATGAAGGGAGAACAGTGGATGTTGTTTATCTTGACTTCAGTATGGCATTTGACACTCTCTCCCATACCATCCTCATTGACAAGCTAAGGAAGTGGGGGTTGGATGAGTGGACAGTGAGGTGGATTGAGAACTGGCTTAGAAAAACAGGACTCAGAGAGTCGTGATCAATGGGGCAGAGTCTGGCTGGAGGCCCATAACTAGTGGAGTCCCCCAAGGGTCTGTACTGGATCCAGTCCTGTTCAACATATTCATCAATGACCCGGACAAAGGGATAGAGTGTAGCCTCAGCAAGTTCACTGATGATACCAAGCTGGGAGGAGTGGCTGATACACCGGAAGGCTGNTGGAGTGCTGTGTCCAGTTCTGGGCCCCCCAGTTTAAGAAGGACAGGGAGCTGCTTGAGCAAGTCCAGAAGAGAGCCACAAGGATGATGAGGGGACTGGAACATCTCCCTGATGAGGAAAGGCTGAGAGACCTGGGATTGTTCAGCCTGGAGAAGAGAAGACTGAGAGGGGGATCTTATCAATGCTTATAAGTATCTGAAGGGTGGGTGTCAGGAGGATGGGACTGGACTCTTTTCAGTGGTGCCCAATGACAGGACAAGGCGCAGTGGGCACAGGAAGTTCCACTTAAACATGAGAAAAAACTCCTTTCCTGTGTGGGTGCCAGAGCAGTGGCCCAGGCTGCCCAGAGAGGCTGTGGAGTCTCCTTCCCTGGAGACATTCACACCCCGCCTGGACGCGGTCCTGTGCCTGTGCTCTAGGTGTGCCTGCTCACACAGGGGGTTTGGACGAGATGATCTCTTGAGGCCCCCTCCAACCCCTACTGTTCTGTGATTCTGTGAAATTGAGGAAAAACTGCAGCAGCTGAAAGCAAACCACTTCAACTGATAGTGCGGAACCAAGTGCCTTCTCCTAGCATTATGAGCAGGAAAAAAAAAAGGATCTCTGATTTGAAGATTAGTGACAAATTTGTGTGAGTTGGCAATTCTTTGAAAATGAAATTTATTAAACTTGAAATAAAGTGTTCACCCCTGAATGAACATCTCCTTTTGTAAGGTTGCAAGATTTTGCTCATGGGCTTTCTTATTGCTATTCTCTTGTTTGAATGAATGTACCCTTAAGGCCAAAATCCATATTGCTGAGTTATTATGAAATACAGACTTTGTCTCTGTGCTCCTACACTTAACATTGCTCAACAAATGATACCTGTGTGGTAATTTTCAAATGAATGACTGAGGAAAGATAGAAAGAGGAGAAAGGTGTAGCTGGTGGGCTGTTGTAGTCATCACCTGAAGGAACTATGGTGAAAATAGTGTTTTGTATATGCAACGTTGATGTGTGTACCATTAAGTATTTTTTGTTCATGCTGTTATCTAAGTTGATGTGGGTAGCAATAGGAGCTTACTTACAGTCTTAGGGATTGTATGTACTTAAACAATTTGCCAACAGATTTTATGTGTGTTTTTAAAATCTGTTAGGGAGAAATGTGATTAGGAAAAAGCAAATTTTCTCACATGGTGAATTTTTTAATCCTAAAGGTTAAGTTCAAGCTTTCTCAGCATATCGGTGCAAGGAATTACCCATTAATTAAATAACATGAGTCATATTCTACCATTGATTTTTTATATATTTCTTGCTGTTTGATTTTAATTAATGGGAGTTCTTTACATAGAGGATTCAAGAAAAGGTCCAGTGTTTAGAATCGGAACTATAAAGTAAAACATGAATATGGTAGTGTAGTTTGCTAATTGCAGTAACGATTGCCATCAGAGCCTCCTACACTGTCTGTGCTTAGGCAAGATTGCCATATGTCACAGGAAGCCTTGCCTGAGCAAGGACAGTCAACCCCAGAGCTGATTCACTGCTGTTAAAATGAAACACAGCATGCTTTTAATGTCTTTGGAGAATATTAAAAAAGTTGGAGGTAAGATGAAGTAAGGTGTGTTTACCTCCAAATTCAACCTATATTTTAATCAATAGCTTTTGTATCTTCATAGAAGACTGCAGCTGCAAACTTCTGGAATGTTTAAAAGAAGGCTGTGATTCAGCATGCTCCTGCTCATGGGCTTGATGCACTAAGCTTTGCTGATTGCTGACTACCAAGGCAGGTAGGTTGTGTTTCAGCTAACATCTGCAGCCCTTGATCAAAAGCAGGGCTGTACTGTGCTACATGTAATTTCAATTAACATAAGACAGTGTCCTCTCCAAAGATTGTACTGTCTAAAATAGTGTTAGAGCTGAGTATTTGTCTATGTATGAAGGCTTGTGCAGTACTGTGCAGTATGGTTCTTTTCATAACACGATGAAAATTAGCAGCTCGGAGAAAGCTCTTTCAGTGCTCAAGAGTCAGGAAAGAAAAATTAGATTGGCAAGGTAAAGAGCAGGCATAGCCAACATACAGTGCTTAAAATTATATACTTGAAAGGAAGTTCAGAGCTGCTGGTTTGATTATTTCATTATATTCCTTCTACCCCACTCTGCAGTCTTTTATTTGGGTATACAGAACAGTTGACCTTAATAGAAACAAGAACAACTTGTTTCATGGGGTCAAAAAGTCATGGAGACCAAAACCATAGATGCCATCTCCCATAAAACTGTGATACTCCCAGACTGACTCCTTAGCTGGCTCACAGTATATGCGAGGAACAACCTCCAGTCAGCTAGCCTGTAGGGCCAGTCATTTAGCTTACGTTGACCTTCTGTCTTAGAAAGGAACAGGTTTGCTGGGCTATAACTGGCACAGTGCCTGCTTTTTTCTAGTTTTAACTGTCTGTCTTGCAGGATTGAGTCCTAGTTGAATAATTATGCTTTCCAGAATTAAGCAGATAAATTTGCCTTAAATAGTTAATGTTAACATTTGTTGCAGTATCAAGTTCTTAATAAATTGATGGACATCAAAACTGTGGTATTTTTTCTAAACATTAGTTTCCATGATTGCAATTTTTTAAGGATTTTCAAAGGAAACTGTACATTCTGCTGAAAGTCAGTAGCTTCCCTTTGCAAAGCTTGGTTCACTCTGCCTCTGTGCGCTGCAAACCTGTACGTTACAAGCTGTGGATATGGTTGCTTCCAGCCACTGTCGCAGCATACTATCCATATCTTTCTATAGGTTCTCTCAGTATATTTGGGAATAGCTCGCACCACAAACGCATCCCACTGCATCAGGGAAATTTAGGTGTATGATTTCCTCTGGTATGACATACAATAGAGTCACTATATAAGGCAGAAACAACAATTAAAATTGATGTTATCCATTTAAATATAAATGATTTTATGAAGATTTACTCTGAAAATGTAATATGACTGACAACCAGTCATTATTTTAAATAACTTTTGAAGCTAACAGTAGTGGACACTCTGTGTGTATATGCATGTGTGTGCAAGGGTCTTTTGTAATGCTTGGAGGTTGCTTAGCTGACACCCCAAATCAGGGAGCATTGTTTTTCAAACTAATTTTTATTGTCATCCAGTTTATTCTTTTCCTCATGCTATGTGTCCCTTTATCAATTTTAGACTAAAATACTGCAAAAACAAAAAAGGTAATGGCACTTTCCACAGTATTTCAAAAGGTTTTTAAGTGGAAAAAGGTATTTAGTATTTTTAATAAGCATCTTCAATACTATTGAGTTGGTTTCTTTGTTCATATCACAAGATTAATTATGCTGTCAAGCACTTTCAAGGCCTGCTTAACAAAGATTCAGTGATATAATGGTTTGCTTCGCATTGCCTTTTTTCTGCATAGCAATCACAATCAGCATTAGACAATTTAAAACCCTTTCACAAGCCGGAAGTTCTGAAGAGCCTTTTAATCAACAAAAGTAATTTTGCAAACAACTAGATACAGCGTTTTTCATATTAACTAACTTGTGTTAAACTCTGCTATATGCTTGAATCTCTGGTTCTGGTAATGGATTATTCAGATTTTAAGAGACTAAAAGTGGGGAACACAATTAGCACAATATGCAGTTTGCACCCCATGAAAATTGTTATCTCGTATCATTCTCTAGCTTAATATAAACACGGTATTAGTACTTCACTGCAGTTTTATATATTTTAATTTTCCCTTACCATGCTGTTCTTGTATAATCACTTAAAATATTTCTGAAAAAAATGCCTGGAAATTTAATTCTTGTTTTTCTTATTTCTATAGGACAGGTTAGAAATCAAATCACAATACACTATGAGATTCTGAAATTCAAGTTAAAATAGGAAAATCTGTTTAGAAACTTGCCTCCTAAAATCATCTAGCTCAAGAATGCTTTATACAGTAATTTTATTGCCATATAGCATGATAAAGATATGCCACATGATTTTAAAACACCTTTTTGATGGAGAGATTGTAAAAGCAAAACCACACTAAATGATGACTTTCTTTGTCAAGCACATTTATAAATGAAACTAACCTGTTAATGACACCTTTAAAACACTCATTTTTCTAAACTGCTAGAAGCATTAATTTGTACCATTGCTGCATGTGGTAATTAGCAACTTCAGCAGTGATTTTCTCTGCCCTAAACCTTTCGTGTTTGACACTATTCCAACCCGGGAAAGGAGTGACCCTGGGATACAGTGCTACAGGACAAGTGGAGCAAATCCTGTCACAAGAAATAACAGGGTCAGAAGACATTGCTAATGAAGTCATAGCAACTGGTTTAAAGAGCCAATCAGAGAAGGCAACAATCTGTAAATGAGGATATAATTAGCAGAAAAAATAACATGCTTTGGTTGGATTCTAGGGGAGCCAGTAATGAAGGCAATGACTGGATATTGAGAGAGATTCCAAAAGATTAGAGCAAACACTGTGCAACAAAGAATACCTAATTAGCAAAAAAGTGAATATGCCTTAATTAGAAGGAAAATATGTGATTGAAAGACATGGAGTAAGCTTTTAATATGAATACAATAATGAATGTTAGCTCAAATCTCCATGATGAAGGAAAAAGTCCTAGCTTCACTTTTTATGCCTTTACCATTTTGATAAATGGTTGTGAAGAAGATGGACTGTAAATTTGTATCTTTGCTGTGACATTAATACTATTAAAACAAACAATTCTGAGACAGTAATTTAATGGGTTTCCACCCAATTTACACATTTACTACCCCCTAACACAGCACTGCAGACAAACCAACACTGTGTCTTTTGGCTGGCCTTAATGTTCTTATGATGTGAAGAAGTAATTATTAAAAGAATTTCAGGTGGGTGTTCTGTGACATGTGAGCTAATGCTTGGTCCAGATATCCCTCTAATAGGATGAAACCCCAGGTGGTTTGGTTTTTTTCATACAGAAAAATATCCATGGGGCTAAGGCCCTGATTGTATGTACATAACTACTACACTGCTACAACTTACATTTATTTGTTGCTGTTGTTATTTTTTTTAAAGTAGGGGCTGATCCAAAATTCATTAAATGCAAAGAAAAGCCTTCAATAACTTCCCTAGCTTCTAGATCAGACTTTGAGTGAGCAGAAACCATGGAAATTTTATTAGTAAAAATTAAACATGTTATTATCCTGAACATAATAGACCCAAATAGAAGATTCCCATAATGGATTGTGCCAGTTCAGTATATGTACAGTATTTATGGCTTGCAGTGATGAAAAGTATAATGTTCTACTGCTTATCATTTTATTACAATAGAAAAATCAGGACTCTAACTTGCTAATAATTTTTCACTTTTATAGACATCTAAATGATATTATATTTCCTCCCTTTTTTCTTTTTACAAAATGGTTCTAGGATATTGATTGTCATTTATTTTTACTCCTGATATTTAATTGTCATAATTAGCAATACATGTCTCATTCCCTATCTTAAAAATATCCTGTCAATTTTATAGCATATTTATAGATTAATTTAAATGTATAATTTAATTTATTACTGCATACCTTTGGTTTGTCTGTAACATTAAAATACTTATGGTACAGAATATTTTAATTAAAACTATTCATCAAATGAAGTCCAGGTAGCATCCTTATCCTTGTTTGCAGTAGGGGGTTCTGGCAGTGAAAGCAAGCAAAATAATGGGTCAATTAAAAAAAAATCTAAATATAGGTTTTTCAAAGATCCGATTGCTTAATTCAAGGTAAAAAAAAAAAAAGAAAGAAAGAAAAAATTGTGTTTGTCAATGGATTCTACAAATTAAATTACAATTTTTTTCTTCTTCTTCTTTGCAGACATCAAATCTTCTAATGTCAGGGCCAGAGCAGAAGTAAAACTAGATGAGAAATGGGCTTGAAATTTCATGTGTGACATATCTCAATTTGACACTCAGTGTCTGCAGGAAATTGGGATACTGTTTTCAGAGGGTTCTTCTTGTGAAATGAGCTGTACTATTAATTTTTTCTAACACTGGGAAATTCACCCTCTATTTATGAGAATCAAAGTATTTACCCTTTCAGGTCAAATGTTTTCTCATATTTAAAAAAGAAAACTTTTGATGATATTTCTAATAAATCACAAGTTATTAGTTTGATGTGCTAGGGAAAAAATACAGCATAACAGTGTGACCAAAATACTACCTCTAGCATAACTGAATCAAGGTTTTGCTGCAGCTCTCAGCTGACAGTAAGTCTACCATTCTTTTACCATGTATGTTATTAATTTACTTTCCAGAACTGTCAGGTACCCTGAGAGTAAGAGAAATACACTAAAAATATCAATGTATTTCTCTTCTTCCTTTAGATAATGTAGCTCCACTGACGCTATTTTAAATTAAGCAATGAAGCAGTGTTGAAAGTTCTGACTGGCTCTGATAACAAAATGGATTAAAAAAATTAACCAGTTAAAAAAAAAAATAAGAAGAAATAGAACCAGCTGACAACTTAATTGTTCAGCTTGTATGCAAATATTCTGACAATAATTTGCCAATGCTTTTGAATATAAGTTTAGGAACACATAATTATAACATTAATTGTTTCTTGTGCTTTAATTCTAGGTTTCTGTCACAAAACAGAAGGCTTAACTGTAATTCATGAGGAAATATAAAAAGTATATTCATTTTGTATTCAATTAGCTTTAAGCATATTCCATTGCAGTGCAGTATTACAATAATTATTTATGTTAATCTACAGAGTAAGATCCAGTACGTTGGCATAATAAATTGTCTTTATGCTGCGTAGCAATGCCTTTAGAATCACCTTCTGTATTCACAAACAAGAGCATCTACCTGAATGTAGTAGTTGTCAGATTGCAGGATAAAGACAGCAACTTAGTGGCATGTAGGGAAGACGCAGTCCTACAAAATTCACCATTCATATCACTATTCATTTGTAAAACTATGTTATAATAAAATTGAATATCTGAGCCTGAGTCTGAAGTGAGAAAGGAGGTGATGCTGAAAGGCTGGATTGGAATTTGGCCTAAATTTCCTCTTCTAATTCCAACTTTGAATGCTAAATTAATCACTCAGGTCTATATGAAGTTGAAAGCTACACAACATCTTCATCAAGGTAAAATAGGGTTACAATTCAATAAAATGTGTAGTAATACTTTATTGACTAATGAATATACAGCTCCTTCTGACTGCTATATTTTACTATAGAGAACTATAACAGCATTACAATTACATTACTGGTATTTGCTAAAGAGATGTCTGTCTCTTCTCCTGTTCTTAACATAAGCTTTAAAAAAGACAGGAAGTGAGAGGAGGCCAAGAGAAAGCAGGTTATGCACCGCCCCAGAGTCTTGTGGGGAAATAAGCCATGCACAGATAATAACAGTGCAAACAAGTTGATGCTGCTATTTTTAAACAAGCTGTTATTATTGACTAACAGAGGTTGCTGTAGGTGGGATGTTGTTAATGACAAAAGCTCTGGAACAGTAGAATTGCTACTAATCCATGCACTAGAGAGCCTGATAATGAGAAACACCTAAGTGCAGAATTAAATAGTCCTCTAAAATCATTTCCGCTACATGTTACTTGATAAGGAGTCATAGCTTCCTAAGCAGACCTTTTCTTTTTTCAGAAATCTCTATCCACAGAGATCCCGTATTACTCCATTCACAAATTACAGGGATGAGGAAATCCTCAGGGGGTTATTAGTGCAGCTTTCAATAAGAAAGGAACCCAATCACTCTGAAACAGGCAAAAAAATGTTCTGGGACAAGCTATGTTAGGGCCCACTCAGAAAAAAAGGTCATGCTGTGATCCTTAAGCAGATATGTGAATATGTAGCACCTTGGAGTACTCTAGCTGATGAAAGTTAACTGTTGTGTGAAACTTTTTTTGGCATTGTGTGGATGAAGAGTCTGTGCTGAACAGTCTAAACACTCCTTTTCGTCTTCTATCTATCAGATCCCATCTTCTGTTTTCTGGTGGCTGTCTTAGCCCACAGAGGCATGGTGTGAGGAGGCCAGCCTGCTCTGAGGTCCTGAGCAAATTTGCTGGGTCATGGAGTCATTTGGAAGCTCTGTGGGAGGAGCCACATCTGTTATTCGGTACAGCCAGTTGTGAACGTGTGCCTGCTGACCACATCCATTTCCCCAGTGGGTAAGTCTCTCCCTAAAATCAGAGGCAAAGGAGCTGTGATATGCTTTCTTTTTAATACCTCTGCAAATTCAGGTTATAAGCATCTGAGTTTTGGCCTATGGATTGCTACAGTTCTTGCTTGATGTATGTATTTCATATATGTAATAACTAGATACAATTTGGCCTGGAAATTACTCCAGAAATATGCAAAATGTGTTAGTTTTATTTCATCAGATTTCCTTAGGAAGAACTTATAACACTTTGACCCAAGTTTGGGATGTAAATAATTTTTAAAACAATTGCTGAAAATTTGTGAAATTAACTTAGGTTTTTCTTTAAACCATAAACCTCTCAAAAATTGAATTTTCCATCATTTGAACCCAAATTAATACATCAGCTTACATCAACTCAACCTTGAGTTTCTGAAAGGATTTGTGAACTTTAACAGCTCTTCCAACAGGCCTGTTCTGCATTTTGTGTTTCCAATGCAATGCAATCCAAGTGAGATTTATATGACTTCACATTTTGTTGCAAACATTCACAGCTCAAAGCTATTACCTGACTGTCTTCCATATCAGGTCATTTATGTATCTACGAAAACACTGGCATCTGTTTAATATTTTATTGCTTTAAAAATATCTTTGTTGTTCAGATATAATCTTGCTCTAACATTTTCATGAATAGAGTCTTTAATTTATTCTTTCTGTAGAGCTGAGGACAGGTACCCTCATATAAATAAAATTAACTGTGAGTTGACCCATAATCTGTATTGCAAGAAAATCATGTAATAGGAACTTATCCTTCAGAATGGGTTGTGGATTTCTTTGTTTTAAAATTTTTCTTAAATTTACTAATGTTTCTGAGTATTTTCTTTGATTGCAAACAAAAAAAATCTAATGTCTCGTGACACTTTGTACTGAACTTCAAAAATAATACATTAAAAGCATCCATAACTGCTTTCAGCATTAGGCCCTAGCAGTTTGTATTATTACTAATACATTAATTCTTAAGAAGTTTGAAATGTTTACAGGTCTCTCCCCTCATTATTAAAAATGCATAACTCTTATGTATCTTATCAATCCATATATACTGTAGATCACTTTATCAGGGAAGGAAATGTAATTATCTCTATTTTATAGACAAGTTAATGCCACAGTAAACGAAGTCATAGAGCAAGTAGAGCTTCTACACAAAGACTGACAAAACTGAAATTCTGTTGCCTACATTCCTTTACAATTTGATTTGTCTCAAATTAAGACACGGCTAATTTTATTTTGGATTCTTTTGACAGAGGGCTGCCAAAATAGTAGTAAATTTCGTTTTATAAAACACAAGGGGAACAACTTTAAAGCAAAACTACTTCAAACAAAGCTCAGAATGAGAGAGGCAGGGACAACCTTAAAGCAAAACCCTACAGTACAGTACAGTACAGTTTTTCATGAACCAGCACCACATAGAATAGACATAATCACAGAATCACAGAATGGTAGGGGTTGGAAGGGACCTTGAGAGATCGTCTCATCCAACCCCACTGTGTGAGCAGGCACACCCAGAGCAGGGGGCACAGGACCGCGTCCAGGCGGGGTGTGAATGGCTCCAGGGAAGGAGACTCCACAGCCTCTCTGGGCAGCCTGGGCCACTGCTCTGGCACCCACACAGCAAAGGAGTTTTTCCTCATATTCAGGTGGAACCTCCTGTGTTCCAGCTTGTGCCCGTTGCCCCTTGTTCTGTCGTTGGGCACCGCTGAAAAGAGTCCAGTCCCATCCTCCTGACACCCGCCTTTCAGATACTTATAAACATTGATAAGGTCCCCCCTCAGACTTCTCCAGGCTGAACAAACCCAGGTCTCTCAGCCTTTCCTCATAAGTGAGGTGGTCCAGTCCCCTGATCATCTTGGTAGCTCTCGCTGGACTTGCTCGAGCAGTTCCCTAATACATAATACATAGATATATAGAGACAGACAGATAGATAGATAGATAGATATGGCTATCTATCCCCAGATAGAAAGCTCAATCAAATAGTTAAGAGGTCCATGGCACCTGCCTATCAACAAGTGTGAAGTGGTTCTAAACCCAGCAAGTTGCTTGGTTCCCCTTAGGAGAAAAAAAGCTTTAGTTACTGATACAATTGGAGGACTTGGAGCTCAGGAGAATTTCTCTGTCTTCATCTTGCTTGGATATGGGCTTTGTAGTGCTGTCTTATTCCTGATAAGCAGCATCTAACATGTGAGCACTTTCCAGAACTGAAATAGCCAAGGACAGGTTGAGAATGCTCATGGTTTCTAGTCATTACCTGCTTATGTCAAGGCTCAAGAAGAGCAGAAGGAGCTAGATGAAGTGTAGCATAAGCCTACTCTTTTAATTGTTTTATCAACTCAGCCCTCCAAACCTTGTGCTGTGCCCCAAGATCTAGTCCAGAAGATCCGCGTGTCCTCATACAAGGCAATGTCTGCTAGAAGCTGTATTGCAAAACTTGTGTGAGAGCTTCTCTGCTCAGCAAGATCTGCAAAAGGAGGACTTGCCTCTCCCTTCCCTATATTTCTAAGGCTCCCCTGGGCACTGCTGTTACTGTGAGCTGCCTGGTTGCAAGCACAGTGGAAGCAACAGAGCTTGAATTTACAGCTCAACATTAAGGATAGAATCAACATCTATTATGTGATGTCCTTTATTTACATCAGGATTGGAGGGGGGGGGGAAGGAAGGCTTCATGAGGATGAGATGAAATGGGTAATTGCTGACAAAACAGAAAAGCCATCAGCAAGCACACATCTAGCATGATAAAGAAAACGGAGTGCCTGACTCTTTGTAAGGCTAGGGGTACCTTCTCAAGAAATCACTGCTGTTTTCTTTCTTTCACCAAAGATTCAGTCTTTTGGGCATTGCTTCAGGCAGAGCTTGTAACAGATAAACCCTTAATCATGAGAAGAGGGTAGTTTCAAGTGTAACTTCAGGTGACTACATTGAACCAATCAGAAACAATATGTACTCATCTAGTGAAAGAATACATAGGACATCATGTGATAGAAGTAGAATTATATGACAATTTGATACAAAATGGAGAAGTGAGCTGCTAGAGTTGGCACGGGAGAGAAATGCAGAACAAATCAACAGCTGAAATGAAAAACGTTAAAAAGAAACTCTGACTCTAAAACTAAATGGATTTTTAAAAAAAAAAGCTAATGTCTGAAATGCTGAAATAGAAGAAAATTGGTCATTTGTGAGCTATAAAATTATTTTAAATTAAAGCATATTTCAAATATTGTTATTCATAATTTGAAAATGATAAATTGAAATAATAGTTGTGTGTATTGAAACCGCAGTGATAATGTTTCAGGAAAATTTTAAGGAAAGAAAAGCATGAAAATGTTATTAAAATTCACAAAAATATTTTGAAAAAATATCACAAAAATAATTGATATAAGAAATTAACCAAACTACTAGCCCATGTACCATGGTTATAGCTATTAACACTGTAAAAACCAAAAAGGTTGGAATACAATTCAAATTTCAGTTTCCCAGGAACACAGACCTCTGTCAAAATACTTGGGGAATACTCATCTTCAAAAAAAGTCAGGTCCCTCTGGTTAAACTTTCAGTGCTCACAGATGAAGAAAATAAGAAAGTCTTGTCTGAAATCGAAAGACTTCCAGTGTCTAGTTTTTGAATATGACTGTTTGAAATACCAGTATTAGGTGTCCATTTCTTCAGCACAATATATTTCAATACATTTGCTGGAATAAACAATGAATGAGAAGGTGCTCAGATGCATGGTCAACAGGGAACTCTCCATTCCTGCCTGCTTGTCTGCATGTGATTTTACACATCTTTCAGCTAAATCATAGGCCCAAATGGAAAATTCATAACTTGAGGACATCAAGTGAATTTGTGACACTCCCTGGAGACTTTATACCCTGACAGATATAAGAGATAATTTAAATTTAATGTATATATATTATTAAATGTAGGTTACTAATATGTTATAAATATCCTGTATTTTCTTTCTTCTGTTTCACATCTATGGTTTATACAACATGTAGAAAACACTGGGGGAAAAACCCAGTGTATACAGTATATGCAGATTTTCATACTTTGCCCATAAAGTTGTGTCAATTTGTTTCTTTTAGAAGACAGAAATCTTATACAAAAATATTTTTTATTTGTTGTTATGAGTCATGGAAGCTTTGAAGAGGAATAAGCATACAGGAGTAAAAGGAGGCAAAATGGAGACATGAAAGAGAAGAGACCAAAAAAATGGTTTTGTGTCTACATTAAAATCATAAAACATTTCCACACTGTTAGAATTTAAATAAACAATGTTCTCCATGTGAATGAATGCCTTCACTCCTGTCCTTTGTTTCTGCTGAATTTCCATCCCCCTATGGAGGTGTGATGGTGAGCAGGTAGGGAGCTCTGATCTTAATGGACTAGGATTTCTGAGGACTTCTCACTCCTGCATGTATCAGAACAATTCATATTCCACCTTTTGATTATATTTTTAGAGATAACTTCCAAACAGAAAATTAAAAATATTTATATTAAAATGTAGATTTTTCAGTAACTGAATTTTCACTTTCACTTTCAAACTATTTTATATTCCTTTGTCTCATTAATCAGTTATTTCCCAATCATTCAATTGATTAGGCTTTTAGAAAAAAATCAAATGTTTGGACTTGAAGAACAGGGCTCAGTTGTAACTCCTTTTCTTCTTATGTTCCCTAGGAACTTTAGTACTGCTGAAAAGACTTAAAAAATTTATTTAAGTTGGATTCACTTTAATCACATATCATAGCTAGAAGGGAGCTTGTTTTTCTCTTCATCTAAAATCAGAATTTTGTATGGAGACCCCTCAGGGTGTACAGTTGGCCTTACTGTGAAGATAGAAGGAAGGAAATGATCATTCCTTGGATACTAGTGGGAAGGACAGGACACTGGCCTTTAATAGCATTGTGTGTCAGCTTTTGTGGTGTTACACACAGCAGCTTTGGAGGCAGATGAGATGACACTTTTGCGGGCTTGACATCTTATCACAGCCTCCTTTGGCTGTGACTAGCCTCAGGTAAAACCAAGAAATAGTAGTTGCAAGAGCAACTTCTGTTCTACAAAAAATAAAGGAGCGTGGTGCTATTTGTGTTCCTCTGTACTTCTGCATCTCTTTTCCACTCCTCTACTGGAAAAGAGGTAGGGAGGAAGAATAAATATAAGTAGGGAAACATACATTCTTTTACTTTCAACATCATTTAGTGAAGGAGAGGACATGGGAACAAAGAATTGGTGGTAGGACAAACTTAAATGTAGAGAAATGGAAATAAATGTTTACCCATAACTGTTACAGAGAAATTATTTTATTTTAAACAACTATTTGCCTAAATTGAAATAACAAAGCGTTCTCTTTAAAAGCACTTCGATGTATACAAATCTTTCAATAATTTTATTGTTATCAATAATATTCTTTTTTCCCCCTAAAAGAATATTTTGTATACGAGTTCATTTTAAAATACTGTGTGATGACAAGTTGAAGAAAGTTGTCTGCATTTTATTTTTTTTTACTAGTATATCATCTGTATTCTATATCCTTGTTTGTTGGAAAAGAATGGTTCCATGTCTGTATTCCCAAATCAGTGTTCAAGTATTCTTACTAATCAAGAAGGTGGTTCTGCACATAGCTGAGAAAATGCCGTTGACTTTTGTTCCACATTTTCATCTATCTGGGCCAGTCCAATTTTCCTTGGAAGGTAATGATTGAGAAATCAGATAGCTCTTCATGGTGTTTTTTCTTAATTGAGGAAGAAGGACAGATAAAATATGTATATTAATTTTCAAATCTTCCTTAAATAAATACTTTTATAGATAATTCATTTTTGTTCATTTTTAACAGAATTTCAATCCTGCCTGTTTCCAGGATTTATAGAGGAATTGGATGGAGAACATCAGGTCCCTAAGCTTTGGGAAAATCTGTTCCAGGATCTTAGTCTGTAGATGGACTTTCTGTGTGCTGCACCAGGTAAAACAATCCTTGCCACAGTGAACAGGACTTGCTTTTTCACTGTTCACACATTCCACTTTATGGTTGTACTTTGTGCATAATTCTTACTACACTAGTTATCAGAAAATTCTTGTTACAGTAGTTATACTCTACAATTATGTTTTTGTGATATGTGAAATAGTCTTGAAGCAAGTCCAAGCAATCCTGAATTTTTAATTCTGACTTCAAATCCAGCTCTGAACTTATTTATTTGCTTAAATATGAAATAATAAAGGTGCCTGTCAAAGTCTCTGAAAGCATAACATCTTTAATTATATGGTCAATTAAATCAGATTAAACCTTAGCAGAACTGAAGTCAATTCCAAAGGAACTAACCATTGCTTTTCACCCCTTCACATCTCAGTCCCCCTAATCAAACAGATGTCTTTTGCTGCACCTCTGGAGAGGCCCCAAATGTGGGCTATTTTGGATTATAAGGAGCAGGTTCTAGAGTCTCATGGGCTTCAAAGAGAAAGTCATAGGCTCCTCATCCTGTTCTGTGTAATGAGGAAAATAGCATAGTTGTTTCTGCTAACTGCAGCTGTTACAGGGTGGCAGAGAGAAATAAATGATGGTAGGCTGGTCTCCGACTTCTTGGGTATCTTCTTAGTTATGCATCATATCTCATGCCAGATAAATGTGCAGTGGGTCAAACTGGGATCAAGGTGCTTGTGTGGAAATGAGGCACCTCTTAGCAAACTGTTGAAGTTCTATGAACAAGAGTCTGATTGCAACATGATGGAAATACTGATAGCAGAGACAAAGTGCCAGCTGGAAGAAGTGGCTCAAATCTATCTCTAGAGCAAAACATACACCAATGCTGATCTGCTGCCAGTGATGTTGAGTGCCTGTGAATTTCCATGATGTCCATGGGAACCACTGGGTACTTGCCACTTTTGAACTCAGTTGTTTTTACCAAGTTCCCTGTGTTTTCTATGGTTAGTCCTATACAGAGCAGTGGCATTCCTCTGAAGATTCCCAGGCTAGATCCCAATGTGTATATCTGATGACCTAATTAGCTTCCCTGAGAAGCAATACAGATTAGCTGTCTTGAGCCAGAGGCACATGCTAATAGAGCTAGGAGATAGCTTTATTCCATACAGCTGTATCCTCAGAGCCAGATTCAAAGGTCTTTAACACCCACAGAAAGATTCCCATTTACTTCAGTGCAAGTGGGATAAGGCCTTGAGCTTTGAAACTGTTTGTCTCAGAGTGTAATGTACGTTGGTGTCAAACATG